>JADBJO010000826.1:551649-674149 GCA_016801955.1 Conus betulinus | reverse complement strand
TGTCTCTGATGCAATCCCCAGATACAACATATGGTAACATATTTACATGCATTCTTGTTAAAATTAAGAATGTATACATGTACGTGCATATTTGTAAGCGCGCGCACTCGCACACACACACACATACACACACACACCATCATGGATGTCCGTCGCAAAGCGACAATGACGTCAGTGGCGCCTTTGGTGTGTGTGTTATGGTGTATGTTCAAAACACCTTTTGGACTGAGGACTCATCCGAGAATATGTGATTCATTTATTTATAGGTACATTGTTAATATTGGGAAATTTCCTTACGACGATTTTGTTGACTTTAACTATTCACCGTTGCATTCTAAATATCTCTCTCTCTCTCTCTCTCCACACCACATCATACACACACGAAAATGTTGATCCCTCTTTCTCTATATCATGATGGCCAAAGGCTCCAAGAATAAATCTATGCTCTCCTTTGTCGCATTTTTACTCGTCTATCGTGTTTAAGCGTGTGTGTGTGTGTGTGTGTGTGTGTGCGTGCGTACGCGCGCGCGTGTGTGTGTGTGCGTGTGTGTGCAAGAGAGAGAGACAGAGGGAGAGAAAGTGATAAGAAAAAGAAAACACACTAGAAGTTTATGTCACAGGCCAAAGTTTACTTGCGAAATCAAATCAAAGAGCCATCTGTGTGTGTGTGTGTGAGACTCTCTTTGACTCTCTCCATGTCTCTGTGTATGCGTGTGTCTCAATCTGTCTGTCTGTCTGTCTCTCTCTCTCTAACACTGACGTACACACACTAGCAATTACTGAAACATGCAGAGAAAAAGAGAACCAAGCAAAAAAAACAAACAAAAACTCGGATATTAGAAACACTCTAAAAAATTTTTTTTTTAGAACTCTCGGTTATAAGAAACCTCGGCTGTAAGAAAACTCGATTATAAGAAACAACAAAAAAATTCCCCTCAACTTTCTTATACCGGATTATACTGTATTAGGAAATTTCCTTACGATTATGTTGACTTTAACTATTTACTGTTGTGTTCTAAAAAATCTCTCTCTCTCTCTCTCTCTCTCTCTCCACATCATACACACACGAAAATGTTGATCCCTCTTTCTCTATGTCATGACGGCCAATGGCTCCAAGAATAAATCTATGCTCTGCTTTGTCGCATTTTTGATCGTCTATCGTGTTTATGCGCGTTTGTGTATGTATGTGTGTGCGTGCGTGAGTGCGTGCGTGCATGTGTGTGTGTGTGTGTGTGTGTGTGAGAGAGAGAGAGAGAGAGAGAGAGAGTGACAAGAAAAGAGAACACACTAGAAGTTTTACGTCACAGGCCAAAGTTTACTTGCGAAATCAAACCAAAGAGCCTCTCTCTCTCTCTCTCTCTGTGTGACTCTCTTTGTCTCGCTCCGTGTCTTTGTGTATGTGTATGTCAATCTCTGTCTGTCTTTGTCTGTCTGTCTGTCTCTCTCTCTAACACTGACGTACACACACTAACAATTACAGAAACATGCAGGGAAAAGGAGAACCAAAGCAAAAACAAACAAAAACTCGGATGTTAGAAACAGTGTAACAAAAATTCATTTAGAACTCTCGATCATAAGAAACCTCGGCTGTAAGAAAACTCGGTTATAAGAAACAAACAAAAAATTCCCCTCTACTTTCTTATAACCGATTCTACTGTATTCTTAATTTTAACGAGAATGCATATAAATATGTTACCATATGTTGTATTTGGGATTGCATCAGAGACAATACTATATCACACACTACAAAAGATTATTTCAAGCCTTGTGTAGAGAATCATCTTGAAATGCAGGTAGGAACCGTTTTATAATTTGTCATGGGAACAGAACATGAAAGTTTTGAGAGAGAGATAGAGTGTGTGTGTGTGTGTGTGTGTGTGTGTGTACGCGCGCATGCGCACACTCACACAAGAATTTACGAGCAGTATTTAACAGCGCTCAGCGATATTCTGAATTGGAGTTAACAGGTACTCATAAGTTGTAGACTATTACATATTGATGCTCATCAAATGTGAAATGAATATGAATATAGCACGTGATTCCTTGATTATTTATCAAGATTCTCACAAAGACAGAGAGAGAGGGAGGGAGTGATGGAAAGAGGGGGGAGAAAGAGTGTGTGTGAGAGAGAGAGTGGTGGAGAGAAGGGAGAAAGAGAGAGAGAGTGTGTGTGTGTGTGTGTGTGAGAGAGAGAGAGAGAGAGAGATGGCAGAGGGGGTGGAGATGATAACATAACATACCTCGCTTGGACAAACCATTGCAGAAGTTGATTGTCAATGTCCTCATGTTTCGCTTCCTATTCTTTTACTGTAGCTGCGGGTCAGTTGTACTGCCCAAGAACTGATTTTTTGTATTTGTCCCATTGTTTTACAATGTTGCACAGAGTAGCAAGAGGAATCTGAAATTCTTCAGCAATTAACATCTTTTTCTTTTTCGGGGTTTCTCTCCACAGCATCCAAATTTCGATTTTTCGTTTCAGCGAAATTGCTTGCCTTTTGTGTTTGTCAGCCATCTTCACCTTACATTGTACAAAGCCCTGCCTTGCATTGAACATGCACTGGCGTGAAGAGAGGAACAGTACGGGAAGGGGGGGGGGGGGGGGGGGGGGGGAGGGGTTCAAACACCTCTCGTAATCAAGCGCCTGCGTTTTGTCTATCTTACATCCGGATATCCCATCTTTTAGGCGACATCAAAGGACCCACATCCTGTCCCGCCAAGTCCTGTGACCTGCATCGTGGAGTTTTTTTTCTTTTTCTTTTTTTTTTTAAATAGGTATGTGTAGGCCCACCGAGAAAATCTTTCGACAACCGTGACTTTCTTATATCCGAGGAAAAAGTTTCACCAGGGTCAGCTAAACCCTGTTTCTTACAAGCGAGTTTTCTTACAACCGAGTTTCTTACATCCGAGATATTTTAAGTAATGTTAAAGAATCCTCTCAGCAGGGGAAAATCATTTGATTTCTTATAGCCGAGTTTTCTTATAACCGAGTTTCTTATAACCGGATTCTACTGTATAATCTATAATTCTACAGTCTTCTCACCACTATGGGGATAAAGTGAAATCAGACTGCCCCCCAAAAGCAGCCAGCAAAGCGCAGAATAGGGAAGTGGCAAAAACATGCCCATATAAAGATAAAAGTTGCAGAAAACAAGAATGGAAGAATCAATGTACATCTTTGAACTTAACGTTTGAGGTTCCAAAGAGGATGTCAGGGCAGTCAAAATGTACTAACAGTCTCTTCAACTGACTGATAACAGAAGTGTAGTCAGTCACATCAGTGCTGACAATGCCTTATTGCCTAACACTCGAGAACAGTGGCCCTTACTTGGATCTTCTCGGAGCTGATATGCCCACTTGTTAACCAGTATAATCATAACCCTGCTAGATCTATAAAATAATCCAAACACTCTTCATCCTAACCTTTATCCCTGCCAAGAATTTGCATGGATGCAGTTTTTTTTTCTTTGTACTTTCTTTTCTACTTTGTACCATATTACACAACTTCATGAAAACATGCGACATCAAACATGTGCATGCATACACACACACACACACACACACACACACAAAGCAAATGCCTTCATATTAATTAATTTCTGTCAGGCTTTACTTATTTCAGACTATGCCACTGCCAAGATTTCCAAACATCTGGGTGTAAATGGAACAACCTGACTGTTACTAACTATGGAAGCAATCTTATTCCAAATACAGACATGGGTGAAAGACTTGTTGTATATGTGTGAGTGCTCAGATGCCTGTGAGCACATGCACCTACAAGCATTTGTGAACATGTGCATGCACATGTGTTTGTGCACAGCTTATGCCTGCATTCATGTGTGGACTTCAGATTCAGATTCAGAAAACTTTATTATCTCTCGTTACAAAAGAAATTACATTTTTGTGACCGCTGCCCTTAAAGTTAAGACATACATATTTATAGTTACAAACGTGACACTGAAAATTAAAATTACTTTCAAACAATAAAACATGCATGTAACACCAAAATGGGAATTTCAATCTTTCTCCTTTTTGGTAGTGCAAATAAAGTATGCACTCAGCCACTCATAATTATATATACATAAATGTGTGCACATATGAAAGAGAGAGAGGGAGAGAGGTGGGACAGGAGGATGACTAAAAATTCCAACTGTGTATTCTTGAAATTCTTTTAACAAAGAATATGTTGATCATGGCTTCATCTTGAACAATTACAATAAAACAAAAGGTTGCAGGAAAATCATCCTTATGTGGAAAGCAGAACTGCAAATTTTCATCTAACAGAGACACCTTCAGCCAATGGTCATTAGGTTTTTTTTTTGGTTTTTTTTTTGAGTCCTTAATCCACATTTTGTGCCATTGAGCCTTTTCCATGTTAAAACATCCCTGCTGGATGGAAGCGTGTCATTCTTTTTCATAACAAAATAGTATTGTTAACAGTGGTTTGTTGTGTACTCTAATGACTTACCTTTTCCCGTTGTTGCTGTCAACGAAAATGTCAACCTGCGAACCGAAGAGGAAGTGAGGGAGAAGAGAACCCTGAGCGATACGGACAGGTGCAACTTCGGGGAGTCACCATTTGGATGTACTCGCCAACTGCCACTGAGCCTGTCAACACACACACAGAGGACCAGAAACAATGCCATGGCCTGGAGGCTACCCCAACACAGGAGGAATGTAGACCCACCCACATAAATTCATCCCCATACCACACTTGCCAACCTTCTGAAGTAAAAATTCAGGAACCAGGGGATGAAGGGGGTGGATAAAGTGTGGAAAAAGAGCAGATGCTTTTTTGGCTAAAAGCATTTGTGACCCCTTGTGTTTTCGTTGACAACTGCGGAGTTAAAAGGAAAACACTAAATGGGTGAACACACAATTACCAAAATCTAAATAGCATCATTTGGGCTTCATTATGTAATATTTAATCATCCCTCTTCTATTGTGACCCCACAGGCCCCATATTTTTAAACATAATTTTGAAATTGAGGATCCCCCCCCCCCCCCCCCCTCCCTCCCCCTAAATTTGGGATTTCAGGAATAACTTTTAAATAAAAAAAATTCCACAATTTGCGAGGTTTGTCAACTATGCCACCTGGACTCTTGGTGTGTGACTGGTTCAGAAATAGCACAAAGTTCACAAGCCCGACATTGCCAGGTTGGATCTTCCTGTCTGATGTCTGACATAAAACACAACACTTCTGCAGCTCCTTGTCATGTAATTTCATTCTGATGGAGGCAGTGTTGGGTTGGATACAACATCCTCTTTTCACCCTTCAGGGACAGCTATTCCCATCTGCCCTGGTCTTTTGGTGGGTGTGAACATTACACGTGACTGTACCTTATCATGTGTACCATACACCCCCCCTACATACACTACCACTATCATCATTCTCACCACGATTGTCTTAATGATCATTTTCAGCATATTTGTAATGCTTGATACAATCTCCTGCCATGCTTAAACGGCAGTTACCGTGCAACATGGGGGCTGCCTTTAGTTATGGCATGCTACAGGCACTACATTCTTTATTCTTCTCATGATAAATCCAAACACCAAATCCTGTAAAGCTGAGGGGGGAGGGGGGATAAAAGGCCTGTGGGATAACATCATAAATGATGCCCCAAACATAATCTTGTCAACCTTATCAACTTCTTCATCACTTTGCACTGCTTGCGAGTGTGCATGTTTCAGGTCATCATTCAAAGCTAGGAGCAGATTTAATTAATGAGTGCATGAGAGAAAAGGTTCTGGAACTCTTCCCCCCCCCCCCCCCCCCCCCCCCCCCCCCCCCCCCTTCCCAACTGATCCTTTCACACCCAGTCCTCTCTCTCCTCCTTCTCCTTACCTCCTTTACCCACCCACCTCCATCCATATCCCCTAAAATAAAGTGCCTTCCAGAAACAAAACATACACCAACGGCTGAATGGCTTTAGATGAAGGCGGATAAGCATTGCAATGTCATCCCTCTCCTCTGGACCATCAGGCTTTGAATGGGCTGACAGACTGTCCCGGTTTTCCAGGTAGCTGAACCTCTGCCCTCTCCACCCCCTGCTTCCACCCACATCTCTGCCTCCATCATCTCTTTTAAGGGAGAAGCAAGGGAGTGAGCAATGGGGGCACAGAGTATTGCCCATCTGGGTTCAGACACTAATACCATCTTTCAGCTCCCTCTCTTCCCTTACACCATCCCTGGATCAGTCCAACCCTGAAAAGCTTTTGCTTTGCTTTTCTTTATGACATTTTACTCACATTTTATGATAACAGGTATTCACACATTCTCTGCACAAGAACGACAATTCAACAGTTACTCTGACATAAAATGAATATATTAAAAACAAGTAAATGAAATGACAGGAATGCAGAAAAAAGACCATGACAAAGCAAAACAATTACACACTGCCACATCAGAATAACTATCTGGTGCATTGTACTTTACAATCATAGAGAACGACAGAGATTCAGTAGAAACGCCAACACGTAAGAATAAATTACTTCAAAGCAATCATGTAAAACCGAAAGTACTTGATCAAAAGCAGTTCTTTCTTCCCCTTCCCTTGCCCGTCAAATTGATTCTGCGACTAATGTGCATGTGTTTCTATGTGTGTGTGTGTGTGTGTGTGTGTTGGCCTGATTAACCTTTACCAGCCGTGTCCGCCAATAGTGGCGGACCAGATTTCTTTCCCTTGCAGTCTCGTCAGCCAAGGCTGGCAGACGGGCAGACAGTACATTCTGCCGTGTCTACCACTATTTGCGGACGGGAACATGAAAAATGCCTACACTTTCCTTAAAATGGTCTAGGGAAATAAGCTCTGCATTTACTCTTGGGGATGTCCTAGCGAGTTGTAGACCCTACGTTTAGTGCTCTATCGTGAACTTGGCTGACCCCAGCAGCTTTGAAAAACAAAGAACCGGCACTCGGCTAAGCACGGCTGGAATTCCTGTGCCAGAAATATGTCGGTCAGGTGAATGGGTGGTACCAATTTCTCGCTCAGTGAAGTGCTTGAAATTATATTACAAAGTTGATCTGACAATGAGGGCTGCGATAGAGATATCGATAATTACGATAGAGAAGGAAAGTGAATTATTTGAAGATGCAGCCAAAAAAAATAATGATTCAACATCAACTGCAGCAGATGCCATCGCATCGCACATGGTCGCCGATGAGGCCAATTCAAAAGATTCAAACACAAATGCATTTGATCAAAACACAGCCAATGCAAACAGTTGCGATGTGGCTTTCCTGTTTGCTTCTGATTCTGATAGCGTGTTATAAAAGAACGGATTAGAATGTAAACAAAGACATTTTATTTTACTTGTCAGCCATGTTTTTCAATGGACAGTCACGTCTACACATTAAAAGTAAGTGATTCGAAAATACTACTATTCGATTAGTTGTTGTGTTTGTCCTTTCCTATGACACCTAACACAACACTGTCAGTTGTTTTCTAGCTACCGTAAACATAAATTTAAAAAAGTGACAAAATATGTGCGTCGGCAGGGACTGAGCGCCGTGTACGAGCGTGTGGGAGCATGGAATTGTGCCGAGCATGCCGCATGCAGCTGGATAGTATAAACCACTGTACAAGGGAAAAGTAGTAAACATGACTGCGACAATTATAGAGGTATAACTTTTCTGAGTTGTGTTGGTAAATTATCTACAAATAGTCTTGAATAACCGATTGTCATTCTTTCTTCAAGAGAATCTGATTTTACTGGAAAATCAATCTGGTTTCCGAAAACATCATTCTACTATGGACCATGTGTTTATACTTAAATGTTTAATAGATGTTTTCCAAAGTCAGAAGAAAAAGTTGCACTCTGCATTCATTGATATAAAAAAAAAAAGCTTTTGATTCTGTATGGAGGCATGCATTATGATCTAAACTCATAAAGGAAAAAAGTCAATGGCAAAATCCTATGGGTCATATTAATATGTACAGTAATTTGAAGTCTTCCATATTTATGAACACAGCAATTTGTCAGACTTTTTTGTGAGCAATGAAGGTGTTTGTCAAAGTGAGAATCTTTCTCCTGTATAATCTGCTTTGTATTTGAATGATCTTGAAGGCTATCTGAAAGACAATGGATGTTCACCATTAGAAATCATGTTTTCTTTAGATATTAATATAACAAATTATGTCAAACTTTTTGCCTTGTTATACACGGATGACACAATTAAATTTTCAGAGACAAAAGTGGGATTGCAAAAAGCAGTAGATTCCTTGCTATTATATTGCAGTACGTGGGAAGCTAACAATTAATGCTGCTAAAACTGAAATAATGATATTTGACAGTGCAAGGCTGAATTAACAGGGCACATTACATTATGGAAATGAAAAAGTTGTGTCACCAGCTTCAAATAGTTAGCGGTTGTCACCTATCTCATCAGCGTGGAAATCATACAGACGCGCCGACGTCTCTGTATCTATCTGTAGCATCATTCCATGATGGGGGGTGTAGGCTTACCAGGCCATATATGGTAGTTGTTGGGTTCAGGAAGGATGGTGGGGGTGTTAGATACCTGTGCGTTCCATTCATATATTGGGTGTGCGTGTGCTACCATGCACAGGCAGGGAAAGGGTAAGTGTGGGAGAGAGAGAGGGGGGGTTAGCCTTCCGCCCCCTGTTCTGTTTCGTGTGGTCTGTGTGGAGTCCCGTTTCACGTGCGTTTTTGTGTAGAGTTCAAAACTCAGCAAGGAGTGAGTGCTGAGTCATCAAGCATTGAAGTTTGGTGGGGCCGGATGGCTAGCACTTTGGTCAAGATCCTTGGTGAGGAGCAGTTGGGCTCTCACTCTGGTGCCAGCGTTTGTGCTGTGAGTCTGACTTCGGTCAATATGGTGAGCCGACCCTTGTGAGCGTTTTGCTCTGGTCGAGCGGGTGTCAGTGTTTCGGTGTGCTGCGACCCTGAGGTTCAGGTGCTGGGGTGGCCAGCCGCAGTTGTCGTCGTTTTGTGTTGTTGCAGGTATGTTGAGTTTATAAGGTGATAGTTGTGTGTTAGTTAGTTGAGGGTAGCGTTGTCTTGTGCACATTTGTCAACTTGTACAAAGGTGTAAATAATATGAGCTCATGATTTGAATCAATTTCGAGTTTTTTTCTTAGGGAAAAAGAAGAGGGAGAAAATGGGGGAAAATAACGACTAAAATGAAGAAAACTGAGAAAAGTGTGTTGAGGGTGGGTTTTGACCAGCGGGTTGTGTTGCGAGGTGGAAACAGTGGAAAAGGAACAAAGGAAAAGAAGGAAATTTGATTATGAAGTTTTGAACGAAGATGTAAATAGTTGTCATTGGTTCAGTCCTGGTGTTAGGATTGAGGTGTTACTTATTCATGTCAGGGGGTTCGTACGGAAATGCTTCCAGGAAGCATAGACAGGGTGTGTTGCCACTGGGTGCTGTAGAGGTTATGATTGTGCCGTGTCATGGAAGTTATTGGAAAGGACAAGTATTGTAGTTGATGAAGAGGTACTAGTGTCAAGCAGCAGCGCGGTTTCATACAGGGTGGGTACCCTAATTCAATAATATAGGTTAAGATTGTTCCTACATTGCGGGTTATTTGTGGGAGTGTGCTTGTGCCGGAGATATAGTCGTCCAGTCCCATTGGTTTTCTTTGGAATCGAGACATATTGGTGGTGGACCTTACAATATGACTGAGAATGTGTGTGTTGGAAGATGTATTACGAAGTAGTCCTTGTGTATGTTGCAACGCAAAGAAGAGAGTGTAACTTGGTGGTATAAATGAAGTGAGATGATGATAGATGTAATTCGTTTATAGAGCTAATAGGCTCTGGGGTGCGAAAAGGAAATCCTGGGAAGGGGGCGAACTAAGGGGTTACATTAGTGATGTATGTAGTTATGCATATCTACGGTTGGAGGGTAACAGCCATCTCAAGTGCAGGTGAGGGCGCAATAGCATCATCCTGTGGCCCGGTACACCAGGCAGTGCAGGGCCGTTTTAGTTGGGGCATTCCTGTCCCTGACTGTTCGGAGATCATGGCAGGTGCCTGCAGTTACCCCACCTGCACTCCCCATCCTGCTGTGCCTGACTGTTGTCCCAGTCTTTCCCTTTGTCCAAGGCTACATCCCTTTTCCCTTTCTCCCCATCCCGTCGGGTCTTCACAGTCTGGCCGTTAGCATCACCATTGCTGTTGGCACCATTGCTGTTGGCGCCGTTGCTGGTGATAACGATAGACAGTATCGGAACAGTGTGTGCTTGGAAAACATTGTTGCTGAACTTACCGGAAGTAATGAAACTGTAACTAAGGAAATAACTTAGCAATGGGAGAAGCGGAAACGAGCGGAGAGTCAACGAATCTGTACGAGCCAAGGAGGCAACGTTAGAAGTACATTTATAGTTAACTTTTCATGGTAGCAGAGCGTAAGTATGGCGCAAAACTTTAAAATACCGCTGAGTCTTGGACCGGACACAGTATATGAGATGTGGAAAAACGAACTTGAAGTTTGGAAGCTAGTGACAGACATGAAGCCTGAGAAACAAGCATTAGCGGTTACGTTATCGCTAAACGGGACAAGCTCGAGCGAGAGCTTTGGGGATCGATGCTGCAGAACTGAACACCAGAGATGGTATAAACGTTTTAATTACTGCTCTTGATGCTCTCTTTCTTTAAGATGAAGTTGATCTAGCATATTCTTCATACTCAGATTTTGAGTCATTTAAGAAAGGGCAAAGCATGTCAATGGCTGATTACATTGTAGAAATGAAAGAAGATACACGATCTGCAAGAAATACAAGATGGAGTATCCAGATGCATTATTGGCATTCAAACTATTGGACAATGCAGGTTTGACAGAAAAAGAAAAACAGTTAGTGTTGACTGCAGCATCTGACTGAAAATTTTCTTCTATGAAGTCTGCTTTGAAAAGAATTTTTGGAGGTCATTCAGGAGCAGAGAGTTGAGGATGAAATCACAGTGAAACAAGAAGAAACGTTTGTGACAAAGGGCAGTACAAGATACTGAGGAAGTAGATTTCCAGATCCAATCTAGTTCGAGTGATCAAAGAACATGGCCAAAGAACAAAGTTCCAAGAGGCTCAAACCCACTGGACAGATATGGGAGGAGAACAAAGTGTGCTGTTTGCCAGTCAGTGTTTCACTGGGCCAAACAATGCCCACACAAAGAAGAAGTGAGAATGACAGACAGACACTAACACTGAATATTATGAAGAATGTGAAGAACAATGCAACTTGGCATTATTCACTAAAGAACACAGTACAGAGAATGAGATACTGATGACAGAATCTTATGGCTGTGCAGTTATTGATACAGTATGTACCAAAACTGTCTGTGGCAAGAAATGGTATGAGCAATATGTGAATAGACTACAAGAAGATCAAAAGAAAGTCATCAAGAAAAAGGCAAGTACATAGATTTTCAGGTTGGAGATGGTGCTCAAGTGCACTCATACATGAATGTGACAATCCCAGCTCAGATTGGCATGACAAAGTGTAACATTGAAACAGAAGTTGTGGATATAGAACTGCCACTCTTGCTGAGCAAGGATTCTTTGAAGAAAGCAGGAACTGTTCTGGATATGTCCAATGACAAAGCCACAATGTTTCAACAACCTGTGGAGCTAAACTACACTTCAACTGGACATCATTGCATTGATATTGTCGGAAACAAAGGAGCGATGCAAAACGATGTGAAATCCTGCTGATCTTGGAAAATCTAGATGAAAAAGAACAAAAAAAATCAGTTTTGAAACTTCACAAACAGTTTGGGCATGCTTCAGCAGAGAATCTGAAGAAGTTAATGCAGAATGCAGGAGTCAAAGACATACATTTGTTAAGAAATGACAAAGTTAGTAGAAGAGTGTGATGTATTGTGCTCGACACAGAAAAACGCCGCCAAAACCATCAGTAGGAATGCCTTTGGCAAACGACTACAATCAAGCAGTGGCTGTTGATCTTCATGAGCTTGGCAAAAATGTCTGGTACCCTTCACATGATTGACCAGTTTACTAGATTCAGTGCTGCTGCAATAATCAGAAGCAAACAGTCATCAGTCATAGTGCACAACTTCATGAAGTACCGGATTGCAGTGCATGGCCCACCAGAAGTACTGATAAGTGACAACGGCAGAGAATTCAGCAATGATGAATTCCATGACATGTGTGAAAACATTGAAGTGAAAACTACAGCAGCCTACAGCCCGTGGAGCAATGGTCTGATGGAACGTCACAACCAAACCCTTTCCAACATTCTGCTGAAAATCATGTCTGACAGGAAAGATCTGGATTGGGAGACAGCACTGTGCTGGGCACTGGCAGCCAGAACATCATGGTCAACACCCATGGCTTCAGTCCCTATCAGCTGGTGTATGGGAGAATCCAAACTTTCCGTCTGTAGTCAATGACAAATTGCCTGCTCTGGAAGGCACCACCAGAAGCAAGACGGTTGGAGAACACATCAATGGTATGCATGCGGCCAGAAAGGCATTCACAGAAGCTGAAAGTTCAGAGAGACTGAGAAGAGCTTTGAGAACACAGACACAATCCTCATATGATGTATATCAGATGGGAGACAAGGTCTACTACAAGCGCCCAAATAATGAAGAATGGAAGGGACCAGGAAATGTGATAGGACAATGGAAGTGTGATTTTTGTGCGTCATGGTGGAATTCTAGTCCGAGTACATCAAACTAGATTAAGAAAAGTGAAAGAAGAACAAGAGAAAACATACCCTGAAGCTGAGTTTAACTCACAGTCTTCCACAAGCAACAGGTATGAGGAGAACAAAAGCTCACAGTACACGAAAACCTGCTCATGAAGAGGAAGACGACACAAAGAACATCTGTACAGAAACATTACCAGACTTTTTGATACAGAATCAGACTGAATCAGATGAAATGAATGAACAAATGAAATAAACACAAAGAACATTGATTTCAAGAAACTCAAAACAGGCAAGATGATTTCATATGAACACAAAGACAATGGAAAGCGCATATCTGCAAAGATAATAAACAAAGCTGGAAAATCAACTGGGAGAAAAAAAAACTGGTACAACACTGAGTGCACAGAACCAAAAGAATATAAAGGAGAAAGTATGTCAGTGGATTTAACCAAGGTCAACAAACTTGTTGTATCACACTGCAGAGTGTGACTTGGCATTGTGCTCTGAAGACACTGTCATGATGATAGAAAGAGTTTGCTTTGAGAAAGCCAAACAAGAAGAAACGGAGAGCTGGCAAAGAAATCATGTATATAGTGAAGTGGAAGATACTGGACAAAGATGTGTTTCAACCAGATGGATATGTACAATGAAACAAACTAAACAAGGAATGACTCCCAAAGCTAGACTAGTGGCGCGGGGGATTCGAAGAAATAGGAAATGGCGACATTCAAAAGGATTCCCCCACTTGTGCAAGTGAATCACTGCGACTGATTCTCTCTATTTTTCGCCCAAAGAAAATGGAGCCCATGCTCTATGGACATTAAGACAGCCTTTCTGCAAGGAAAAGAAATCGACAGAGACATTTTTGTGAGGCCACCGAAAGAAGCTCACAGCAAAGGAAAGTTGTGGCATTTAGAGAAATGTGTGTATGGACTGAATGATGCTTCTCTGCTGTGGTACAAACGGGGTCAAAGATGTTATGCAAAAACTTGGAGGAAGGATGTCAAAAGTTGACCCAGCAGTCTTCTATTGGATGACTGGAGATGAGGTGATTGGCATCTTAGCATGCCATGTGGATGACTTCATCTGGGGAGGCACAAAGGTCTTTGAACAGAATGTGATTGAAGAAATCATCAGAAAAAACATTCAGGGTTGATAAGGAAGAAAACAAAGCTTTTCAATACATTGGCATGGAGCTGTCCTCTGATGGACACACAGTGTGTCTACAACAAACCAAGTATGGAGACTCTCTGGAACCCATACCCATTGACAAAAAAAAAGAAGAACAAAACAGAAACAGGACAACATGACAGCTGAGGGAGAAACAGATCTACAGGTCCAAAGTTGGTCAGATTTTGTGGATATCTCGTCAGAGTCGTCCTGATGTAGCATTTGATGCTTTCTTCTAATGTGAAAGGTGGGAAAGTGGAACATCTATTGGAAGCAAACAAAGTCATCAAAAAGATCAAATCAGAACATGTTACGCTGAAATTTCAACACTTGGAATCTGAAACACTGAAACTGATGGTCTACACAGATGCTTCTTTTGGCAACCTGAAGGATGGAGAACTCAAGGTGGCTATATCATCTTCCTCGCCAATGAGAAAGGAGAGGTCATTCCTATTTGCTGGAACTCCAAGAAAATTCACAGAGTGGTACGAAGTACACTAGCTGGTGTGAGACACTGGCTATGGCAGAAGGACTTGATGTAGCAATATTTGTGGCAACATTGTTCACTGAAATCACCACAGGAAAAGCTTCCACTGACAGTCTACCTCTTGTCTGCCTGACTGACTGTAAGTCACTACACGATGCCTTGAAGTCCACAAAGCAAGTGACAGAAAAACGGTTGAGGCTAGAAATCAGTGGGATCAAAGACTTGATGGAGAAAGGCATTGTGGAAGAAGTGAAATGGTCTGACACACATCAACAGTTAGCGGACTGTCTTACCAAGAGAGGAGCTTCACCCACACTGCTGCTGAGAACACTGGAAGAAGGAACAATCACTGCATAGACTTTTGAATTTTTTATTTATGTTTTTTTTTTTTTATAAAAGACAGAGATGAGTATGATAACGATAGACAGTATCGGAACAGTGTGTGCTTGGAAAACATTGTTGTCGAACTTACCGGAAGTAATGGAACTGTAACTAAGGAAATAACTTAGCAACGGGAGAAGCAGAAACGAGCGGAGAGTCAACGAATCTGTATGAGCTGAGGAGGCAACGTTATAAGTACATTTATAGTTTAACTTTTCAGCTGGTATCGCTGTGCTGTTGGTGCCGTTGCTGCTGTCGCCGTTGCTGCGGGCGTCGTTGTTGCTGGCATCATTGCTGCTGGCACCGTTGCTGCTGGCGCTGTTGCTAGTGCCACTGTTGCTGCTGGCACCATTGCTGGTGTCGCTGTTGCTGCTGGCGCCGGGGCTGTTTTATCGCCTTGCTGGTGGCGTCGTTGCTGTTGTCGCCGCCGCTGCTGATTCCCCGTATCGCCGACACCTCTCTCCGTGATCGCTGCCATTGAGGTGTGTCATCGCCGCCATGGGTGTGAGTTGTCGCTGTGGTTGGTGGCAGTCATCGCTGTCGCTGTTGTGTTGGCAGTGACTGCGAATGCCACTGATAGTGTGGAAACTCTGTGTGTCACCATCACTTGTGTCATCCGCGCCTTCGGCAGGCAGATTCAACTGGACACTGTCACAGCTGCCGTCGTGAGACTGTCAACGTCGTCGTCGTGTGGCTTGTTTTTTTTTTGTGTTGAGTTTTTTTTTTTTTTGGTGGCGATATAACACCTGAAGACATTGGGTTTGGGTGTGCGTACAGGAAGGATGCATGTTGAACAAAAAAGGTGTGACTGAAGGGATGAACGTGCACAGTGAAGTATATGCAAAATGAATATTGTAATATGAAGTTTGTGTAGTTTGGTTGTTGTTTTGTTGTTGTTTTTTTGGGGGGGGGGGGTGTGTGTGTGAAAAGTTGTGGTCATGAAAAGGGTTGATTTATTTTATGCTATGTGTAACATACTGATGGCCTAAGGAACTCTGCACACTGCAGCTGGATATGGGGTAAAATAATTTATTGTGGCTGCCTTGGCCGTAGGAACTGTGTGTTTGCAGGCTGGGGTCTGTATTCATAGAAGATTCCGCTCATTGATTGTTTTGTCGGGAATAAAATTCTGTGTTTTGTTGTCAGTTCTTGGGTGGTGTGTTGTCTGTTTAGTGGGTTAGTGGTTAGTTAGTTGTGGGCGGTTTTTTTTTTTCTATGTCCAGCTTAGCGTCCCGTGACAGCGGTAGATTTTAATTGAATGGGTTCTTTTGCTAAATGTAAGAAAAACACTTTTGATAAAGCATCATTTGCCATGTTTAAATTGATACAAAAGGCTATAACAAAGGATTTACCTAATTATGTTGTTTTAGATTTATATTTGACAGAATAACTGTTCCAGTATTATCATAGGTTGTGAAATATGGGATACGAAAATCTAAATATCATTGATAAATTTCAGCTAAAATTTTAAAGATATATATTTCATTTAAAAAGAAGCACAATAACAAACAAATTTTATGGTGAAACAGGACGATACCCTTCATCAATAACTATGTCTGAGTGATTCGATTTTGGGCTAGTTTGGTTCAGTCTCCTGTTGAAAAAATGTCACTTAGGTTCTATTCTTTCATGTTACCTTTGCACAAAAGTGCAGTAACTGTGTTTCCCTGGTTAATGTGCTTAAAAACATACTTGTACAATCTGATTTTGACTGTGTTTGGAGCAATCAATCTTTTACAGACATCAATACTTTATGTAGGAATGTCAAAAATAGTTCGCAATGCTCTTTTCTTCAACATGGCAACATGACGATGAAACTAGCAGTAAATGTTTTTTTTGTACACATTTCATAAATCTGATTTTAAAGTGGGGAAATATATTTCCAGCTTACCAGATGTTTATATTCACCCTCTTATTAAATTAAGTTGTTCTAATCATAAATAGCCAATTGAAGTAAATCATCAACTTGCTATTCCAAAAGAAGAAAGGTTATATGTAATAAATGTGACATGTCTGCAATAGGTGATGAATTTCATTTTATCATAGAATGTTCATTGTATGTTTCTTTGCCTAACACATATTTGGCAAAAAGATTTCTCTCCCCAAAATCTGTCTATAATTTTTGTCAAATGATGTCTTCTACTAATCGAAAACAAATGCTTCTATTGTCAAAGTATATCAGATTATCTCAAGTGTTGTAAATTGTTCGTCTATGTCAGCAGCATTGACTAGCAATTTATGCCAAAAGGCTTGTTTGTTTTCCTTTTCCTGTTATCGCTTTAAACTCACCCTTCCTCCATACCCCAAAAGGGGAATAAATATTGTTCTTGTTCTTGCTCTTGTGTGTGTGTGTGTGTGTGTGTGTGTGTGTGTGTGTGTGTGTGTGCATGCTGTTGTGTCCATTGTTGTGAGACAGTGTGTGTGTGGTGTGTGTGTGTGTGTGTGTGTGTGTGTGTGTGTGTGTGTGTGTGTGCGTATGCACCCTTGTTTGTTGGTGCATGGTACTTACTGCAATATTCATCTTCTTATTGGTTTCATCAATGTTTTCTTTAACCTTTTCTGTATTTGTATTATTAAGCACTTAAGGCTTATGATGTAACATTAAATGCCATAAATAATCATTATTATACACTTGCTCACAGATGTTGCACATATCAAAATACCACAACTACAGGCAAAAGTCATCTCACACACACTTGCACTATTATGTACTGGACAGTTACAAAAGTACACCAATCAGAACACAGCACTGGTTTAAAACAGTTGTTAACAGATAATTGTGAAGTGCTCTTTTCAAGATTGCAGTATTTTATTTGTGATGTAAACTTTAATCTCCATACAAGTCAAGTCAAGTAAACTTTATTATCTCAAATTGAGAAATTAATTTGTGGTCGTACACATTCACAGCAAATAAATGTAACCCCCCACATAAAATAAGGAATTTCCATGGTAGATTACAGCCAGGTTGGTTCTGCAAAACATTAGTGTAAACAAAGAAAAAAAAAGTCGAAAATTGCACAGATGCTGTGTGTATAGTTTCGGCGACAAATTTTTACTAAGCAGGAAGTAGTCCCGCAGAAAATAAACAAACAAACCAAAAACTAAATTGTATCAGGGATTTCTCTTATTATAACATTCTAGGAAGTCTTTATTAGTGGTATAAATTAAGGAGTACTCATTTAAATGGAAAGGAATGTTTTAAAGTAGTAATCTCAAATGAGAGAAAAGAAAATGATTATCTCCCGGGTAGGTGCCCATGTGACTTCCTGTTTGGATGACCATGTGGCTCTAGCATTATAAAAAAGAGCTACCACATCTAGCCAACCATCATCCTGCTGGTCGGTGGCAGAGATCAGCAGAAGGCACCCAGGTGGCAGATGGGTGTAGGGCGGCACAGATTTCCTTCCTCGCACTACGAGTGACGACGGGACTAGCCTGTGTCGCCGGGGGACGGCTCTCGAGGCGGGCGGGACACTTTGGCGACGAGGCGCTGCCACTCTGCGAACTACCCAGTGTGCCTGCATGTCTAGCAGGGCTCTCCCCTGGCTGGGGGGGGGGGGGGGTGGGAACGTCCCTCATGGGCGCAGAGTGGGCATGAACCTACGTGCAGCGGCTCGGCGACTTGTGCCTCGTGCGTCTCCCCCGAGTCGGCCTCATGCGGCACAGGACCGTCGCCACTCAGCATGAAGACGGCCGCCTGGTAGCCCTGACGACGGCTTAGGAGGAACCACCATCACGACGACACCATCATCATCAACATCAACCGCAGTTGAACCACCTTCAGACAACCGCTCAGCGGTTCCAACGACTACCTACCTCATCTAGGCTCCTGCCTGACGGCGCCATCTTCCCCGGGACCCTCCGCCCGACGCTAACCCAGACTTCTTGACCCAACCTGCCAGTCTACATGTCTATACCAAGACAAACGTCTCCATGTCACAGCTTCGGCTGTGGCGATATCTTGTCCCTAAAAGCATTCCGCTGTGAGGACGTTAAACTCATCCTTTTCTCTAGCCAACCTTTTACTTAGACACAGAGGCCCAGCTACAACCAGGACAAGCTGAGAGGGCTCTTGGGGGCTGCTCTCTGCCACTACCAGCAGAGGTGGGTGACTGTCTTGTTTACAATTGAATTTTATACACTTGTTTTATATTGCAGGTCTCATTATGGTATACAGAAGGAGAAAAAAAATGAAAAGAGAAATAAGTAACTAAATAATCAATCCTAAAAGTTATCTCAAAGAAAAGAGTTGGAAAAGAAATGAAATTTGCACCTGGTTTGGGCCACATGGTTGACCACATGCTCTTTCACTATTTAACGCACTTTCTCCTGCCAGAGCCACAACATTGTGTATGCCATCCACTGTCAGCTGTGCGGTAAGATCTATGCAGGTGAGACATCTCGCACACTTGAGACGCGCATCTCTGAACACCTGGCCGACATCCGCCACCATCGGCCCACCAGTCGCTCTACACTTCAACCATGCCCAACACAACATCAACCATGTCAAAGTCTTGGCACTTTGGCAATCGAAGAGTGACAACTTGGAACGCCTTATGCAGGAATCTTATCTCATCGCAAACTGGGCACCGTCCATCCTCATGGCATCAACGTCCAAAAGTAGTATATACCATTCCACCTCTGCAGCTCCAATCTGAAATATCCTCCACCTACACACACCCACATTACCCTACCTCCCACTGTTTACCTCAGACATAGGTTGCAGCTATCATCTTTTCCCTTTTCCTACACTCTCTGAGTCTCTCCATTTGCTACGTCAATCGACTTACTCCCCTCCTCCTCCCCCCTGTCCTAGTAATGATGTGTGTAGGGGTGTTGGTAGGTATGGCGGTTGCTGGGGGTGGAGGTAACCAATGAATAAGGCTGACATTACTAATGGAACAACACACACACACACACACACACACACACACACACACACACACACACACACACACACACACACACACACACACACGCGCGTGCTCACTCACACACACACACACACACACACACACACACACAATAAATAGAATGCTAGCTCCTTTATCGTTGGTCGTTTCCTGTTCTTTCCTGGCACCTTTATTTCCGCTAGTGTTACTGCACTTACCATCGCTACTATCATTATTATCATCATTCTAGTACTGTCTGCTGTTGTTCATTGAGCATTTCAGCTCCTTTCCACCTAATATCATCCTACCTATATTACTTAAAACCTTTATTACTGTATCACTATCATCATATCATTATCTTTACTGTTATCTTCATCAACATCATTACATCACTACATTGTGTCATTTTTACCTTTATACTTCTAAGCATTATGTCCCATTATCACTAATCCCATTGCCAGCCATAATTGTAGAATTAAAATAATGGTAATACTTAGATACCATAACTTAATTTTTAGAGAGAGAGGGGGGGGGGGGGGGGGGGGGAAGAGAGAGAGAGGAGAGAGAGAGAGAGAGAGAGAGAGAGAGAGAGAGAGAGAGAGATTGTGTATAGGTGTGAATATGTTGCCCCCCCCCCCCCCCCCTAGTCAGTACATAAACCCATCCCCTTCTTCCCTCCACCTTCATACCATCAACACCTTAAAGTTACATGTACCAACCCACCACTTCAGTCTCAGCCCACAATATCTTCCCACTAAACACACATAATACCATATCTCCCACTATTTACCTTACACATAACTTGTAGCTATCTTCCTTTCCCTTCTCACCAAATCCTCTCTATTCTCACATCAGTCTATTGTTTTTATTCAGATACTTGTCCACTCCATTTCCTTCACGTCATTTGGTTTTCTTTTCTTTTATTTTCATTCACTATTTCTTCAACATGAACTCCTGTTCCATCTTCCCTCTTTCCTGTGCATATGTTGTGGAAATGTTGATAACTATGCCCCCCCCCCCCCCCCCCCCCCGCTCCCCTCACACACACACATATCCACACACACATGCACACACAAGCACACACGCCCGCGCGCGCACGCACACACACACACAGAGTGGGACACACACGCGCACGCACACACACACGCACGCGCGCGCGCGCACGCACAAACGCGCACATTTATTTATTTATTTATTATTATTAAAAATGTATTTTCTAAATATAATTCTGTATTGTGTTTCTATTACCTTAACCTTCACTATCGTTGTTAGTAGTACCATTCAGTAATATAGTAATAATATTACCACCACTAGTATTGACATCACCATCTCCTTCGCCTCTGAGACTGTTGCCACGGCAACCCTGCTGTTTAAGAATCCTCTAACCCACTCTCCTTTCTTCCATACCCATACTTATTGACTTTTTTTTTTTTTTTTTTTTTTTTTAAAAAATAATATTTGACCATTATTAGTATCCCTATCAGTAATATTATTATCATCATTACGACTTTGACTCACACATTATTTCCCTTCTGACAGCCTCGTTCTAATTCAATGCCTTCCTTGCACTGAACTCAGAAGCAATCTGAAGCGATCAAAGCTAAGTGCATTTTCGTTATTTTGTCCGTCTTTATTTCACCTGAGGAAGACCTAGGAGGTCGAAACGCGTTGTGTGTTGTCTTGTGACTCGTTTGTCCACGTTTCTCTGGGCGGTTCGGTGACATTTATTTAAGATTTGTTTAGATTTCCACCTGCAGTCGTTTCACTTTGCAACTACACATGTTTCTAGGTAGACTGAACAAAGACTGACAGGCCTTTGTGACTAGAATGTGGCAAGCCTTCATGCAATCTACCTTGCACCTGTGGACACTTGTATGAAATAGTTTATAGCAGAGGCAAATGTTCTGGAGGGATTCTGGTTGATGTTTCTGAATTATGGGTTATTCAGAATGTGAGATTTTTTTTTATTGTATATTGTATTGGTAAGATTTGTGCTGATTTTATCCATGTGTATTTGATCTGATTCTGAATTAGGGCAAGTTGCTCTCAAAGATATGATAGGATTTGTACTCATTGTTTTGTATAATTCTTGTGGAAAACAATATAAATGTGCTGGTAAATAATAGAGAAGAAAAATGGAGAAGTGTTTGGAAATTATGACCTTTGGGGAATTAATATTGGAAGGGCGCGGGAGCAACCAAAATGGGGTGATTATGAGGTGTTGTGGGGAACACACCTCGTATCAAAATGTTGGGTACACTGCGACATGGAGATGTGACATAGTGTCGATAATAAGCATTGAGCAGGAAATGCTCAGTAGCATTCAGTGTATACTTTGTTTGATTTTCCTCATGGGAAAAATTTTGTACAGACAAAAGATAGCACAGGATGACAAAGCAATTCATGACCATGCTGTTTGGCAAAATGGCAGGGTTGTGGAACATGTGGTCAGAGACAAAGGGAAAATTTCCATGTGGCATGGTGACATGTGACTCATTGACTGGCTTCCCTACTGTAAAAGCAGAGGACTAGGGAAAGTCAGTTTATTAGCATATTTATTTCACATTGTTTTCAGTTTTTTTTTGTAACATGTGTCTGTTGATTTTGCAAGTGTATTCTTATTAATATGTTTAAGATGTTATGGTTTGTAGTTTAACTTTTTTTCTTTTCAGCCATAGTTGTCTTTTCAGGATTATGTGTAGCCATTGATTTACTTGAAGAAATTAATGTGGAGAGATCAGACAGAAAAATCACTATGTTTTGTGTGTTTTTCAGATGATTTTTCATTTTGGCTGGAGACTCTTGGTTTTGTTCTGGTAGTCAGTACTGTTTTCTTATTTAACTCCCAGAGGTTTCTCAAGACTCATAAAGATTAAAAATTTCTAAAAATCATTTTAAACTCTTTGGAAACTTTGATTTCTGTTTGGAACTCTACATTCTGTAAAACTCTAAGAAGTTCTCTGGATCTCAGCTGTTTTTATATATTTCCATGTGGTTGGGTATGGATAGGCCATACTGTTGGAAAGGAAATATTTTGGGCTGAGCTGGGAAGGTTTTGTTTCTTTTTGTTTTCCTTTATTATTTTGGGCTTAGTTAGTCCCTGTTATTCAAATAAACGCTTTTGTTTTTTTGGTTTTTACTCTGTTTGTGGACTCCAGTCCGTTATATATTGGAAATTTTGTTTGAGTAGTTAGAAAAACAAAGATACTTAACAATCACGCACCTCACCCAAAATTGTAACCCAAGGGAAGGGAGGGTTATTAAGAGTTAAGTTCACTGGAACTAAAGAACTTTAAATCAAAAGAACATGGGTTACATAAAGTTACAATAATTTTGTCACATTAACCATTTTCTCACATATGACATACATTCATATAAAGGAATTTGGATTTCAATTAAACATCTCCTCGGTTCATAAAATCAATGGACAGGGGAATAAAACTTTATCTAAATCTGACACTTCTGCGTTATCTTCGTCCTGACTGAAGAAGGTCATACTGATTTGCAAGAATGTGGGTCTGGTCACGCGCAATCTTCTTCGCTTTACAAACAACACGGCATCTGTACAGCTCACTCAGACTTTTTTGTCTCTCACCAACGATTTTTCCTCCCACGTTCACCACTTTTTCAAGCACATTTCTACTCTTCACTGTCAACCCACCATACCAACACATAAATGAGAAAGTAAAACAGATTCCAAGAAGCATGAATAAATGTCCGAAGAACGTCAGTATTCACATGAAATGATCGCAGCTTTGCGAAGACAATATAATCTGGTTTGACATTTTTTGTGGACATACTCAACATGGGATTTAAAATTCAGCTTATTATCTATAAAAGTTCCTAAATATTTGAAGGATTCAACATGTT
Organism: Conus betulinus; assembly: GCA_016801955.1. NCBI lineage: Eukaryota > Metazoa > Mollusca > Gastropoda > Neogastropoda > Conidae > Conus > Conus betulinus. The sequence continues at coordinate 650,720 of JADBJO010000826.1, read as the reverse complement.
CTGCTTCAGCACCTTTGATAAAAAGCGGTGGTACAGCTTTTGGATTCTTTCTAATCAATCAACATTTCTTTCATTTTTGTTACATTCAGATCAAGATAATTATGATCGCACCAGTCAACAAATCTTTGAGCCTCCTTGAAGTAAACAGAATCAGAGTTGGAAAGATCCACAAGTGCTGAGTCATCTGAATATTTAATGTACAAAGTTGAATCACTTCCTGAACAATCATTTGTGTACAGAGTAAAAAGCACTGGTGATAAAACAGTACCCTGGGGCGCGCCAGTTGAAATGACTCTGGAAGACGAAAACACTTTGATATCGAACAGACTGTGTCCTCTGTGTCAGAAAATCAATTACCCAAAGAATGAGCTTGTTACACACATTTATGTTAATGAGTTGTGGTTGTATGGTGTTGAATGCTGATGAGAAATCAATAAAGAGAATGCGTACAAAGGAGGCAGGTTTTTCGAGGTGTGAAAACGCATGATGGAGAAGTGTGAGTGTGGCATCATCTGTTATCTGTTCTGTTGGTATGTGAACTGAAACGGGTCTTGGTACTGTGTAGTATCTTTAAAAAAAGAGAACAGAGGACAATTCTTTCAAGACATTTCATTGCAACAGATGTGAGGGCAACTGGTCGGTAATCATTTAAACAGCTTGGGTTGCGTTTTTTGGGAACAGGACATACAGTGGCATTTTTCCATAGAACAGAATTATACATTCTCTAAGTGACCAGGTAAACATAGGAGAGCTGAGAAGCACACACCTTCAACAATTTTCCACAGATATTATCAGGGCCCATTGCCTTTCTCACATTTAAACATTTGAAAAAAGACTGAACATCATTTTCCTTAATCACAACAGAATCACTTCCATCAACATCGTTTTTAACCCCTTCACTGCCATAGTATAATAGCACATTTGAAAAATCTGTATGCCGTGGTAAAATTTAGCTTTTTGGGGTAGGTTCAATAAAATGGTTACTGCTCACTTATTTCTTGACTCTGATTTTTTGCATGTTTTGTTGTTATGCATTTGTCTACAATGTCCTGTCAAAATGACTTATTATGTGATAATAAGTATATATATCAGAAATTGACATAATTATAAAAAGTTTACAAAAAATAACAGTTTTCGAGTATACACAAACACACTGCGCCAAATAGAATGAATCAAAACACTGTAAAAGTGGTTGCTGTTTATTCAACATCAGCACTAACACATCACAGTCATATAAATCCCAGGAATCTTGTTCTTGATGATAATCTGCTCATAATTGGGGGTACTATTTTTAGGTAAAAAGGGGCATAATCATGCTTTTCATGATATGTTCACTAACATCTCTATTACTCATCCATTTATTGAGTTATTTGTTAGATTTTTTGTGGATTACGTCTTTATACCCTTGTCTACAATTTCACATCATTTTAACTTTATTTTTGAGGGTAATAATGATGGTTCACACTAATAACATATGACAAAACAGTTTTTGTTTTGTTTTCAATTTGAGAGTTTTACAATTCTACACATAAAAGCCCACTAAACACAGCACAAATACCTTTTGGTGTTTGCTCAACAATATTACAAACACCTGGGATTCATACTGTTGTCAATAAATGTCCCTCTGTGTAACAATCTGTATGTTACTGGGGGTACCCCAATACTACTAGGAAGGGGGCATAATTTTACTGTTTGGGGTAGGTTCAGTACCTCAGTCCCTGTTTTTTATTTTTGTTGACATATGACTTCAGTACCTCAATCCCTGTTTATTTATTTGTTGACATATGACTTAGATTTTTATGGCTTCTCTCTTTCCTTATACCCCAAGCTATGATGCTGTATAACGATAATCTAGTATTGTTGGCCATTAGGGGATGGACAGGATATAATGAATGGTGGTTTTACAAAAAGAACACTTTTCAAGTATACAAAAACAAATTGCACCATATAAATCAGTGAAAACAATGAAAAAGTGGTGTGACTAATTATTCAACATCAGCACTAACACATTGCAGTCATATAAATCCCAAGGAATCTTGTTCTTGATGATAATCTGCTCATAATTGGGGGTATTATTTTTTTAGGTAAAAGGGGCATAATCATGCTTTTCATGGTATGTTCACTAACATCTATATTACACATCCATTTATTGATTTATTTGTTAGTTTTTTTTGTGGATTACTTCCTTATACCATTGTCTACAATTTCATTTCATTCTAATTGATTTTGGGGGTGATAATGATGGTTCACACTAATAATATATGATAAATTGTTTTTGTTTTTTGTTTTCAGTTTGAAAGTTTTACAACAATTCATCACATAAAAGCCCACTAAACGCAGCACAAATACCTTTTGGTGTTTTTGCTCAACAACATTACAAACACCTGGGATTCATATTGTTGTCAGTAATTGTCCCTCTGTGTAACAATCTGTATGTTACTGGGGGTACCCAATTCTACTAGAAAGGGGCATAATTTTACTATTTGGGTAGGTTCAATACCTCAAAGACTGCTTATCTATTTCTTGACATATGACTTAGATTTTATGGCTTCTCTTTCCTTTTTTACCCCAAACTATGATGCTATATAATATAACCTAGTTTTGTTGGCCATTAGGGGATGGACAGGGATGTACCAATGGTGGTTTTACAAAAAAAGAACAGTTTCTGCACATATACACATGTTACAACACATAAAACCTGTAAAACACACTGACAAGAAGTTCTGTTAGTGTTTACTCAGCATCACTGTAAGTATACAGTGTGGTCCAAATTGTTATAGTATAATACTTATTGGTAAATGTTCAAAATGACAACCATGGGGAAACAAAGTCTGAAGAAAAAGATAAACAATTGTCTGTTGAAAAGAAAAAAGAAAAAAAACACACACAGAGAAAATACTGTAGAAACTGAAGAAGAATCTGAAATACAGAATAAAAGTTTCAAGATAAGTAAACAGACCCACAACTGGGGTGCACGCACACACACACACACACACACACACGCACACAGCACACACAGTAAGCAGACCCACACTTGGACACACACACACACACACACACACACACGCAAACACACAATTTACACACACACACACACATACACACACACACACACACACAATTTACACACACACACATACACGCACGCACGCATGCACACACACACACCACACAGTGAGCAGACCCACAATGGACACACACACACACACACACACACACACATTCTCACACACACACACACTCCCCACACACATACACACACCCCACACATGCACACACACACGCACACACACACTGTACACATATGCACAAACTCGCACTAACAGTATCACACACACATGAATGTAAAAACACCACAATGGTGCGAAAAAAAAGAAAAAATAAACTGCTGTGGATGAGTGCTTCTGTGCTTTACAAAATGAACAAACTTATATGGAAAACTTGCATAGAGAAATAAACAATGCTGAGGCTCACATGTGCGCACGCGCGCATACAACGCATACACACACACACACACACACACACACACACACAGAGTCCCACCTATCCATACAGTCATTATTTGCCATAATTATGTGATTTCAGTAGGAAATATGTGAAAGAAGAGAAGTACAGAAAATAAATAGTGGAAGAATGAAGAATCAAGTAGTAACAACAAAAATGGAAAAGAAAAAAAAAAAATAGAAAAGAAAAACAGCTGCTTGCCTGAATCTGGTTTTTGGTCATGAAGGAACTGAAGACTGGAGCTCTCTGTGCAGCCTAAATTGGTACAGTTGATTTTTGACTAGTATTCCCAATGAAAACACGAAGGCTGGGACTGACCACGCCCCATGCCACGCCCCCCCCCCCCCCCCCCCCCCCCCCCCCCCCCCCCCCCGGCCGCTTCCACAGGACCCTCGCCGTCATCCTAGACCCCCTACCATGTCCACTACCCTCTCCGGTCATGATAGGAGTGCGAGCAGTGCTTGTTGATGGCACGGGTTCGGCTATTTCCGCTTCGTCACCCTTGCTCGCGGCGTTGTACTCACAGCTGTCATGTGCAACTAACAATGAAGCCACGTCATCACCAGCACGTGTCTCTGATAAAAGTGAATGGTGCTGATTCCCATCCATCTCCTCCTCATCGCTAGTATCAGGATCCGATCCTCAACGGTCTTCTTCATCACTGTCTTTATCATTTAGAACGTCATCTAAAACATCAAGTGCAGTGTAACGCTTGAAAACGGGAGGCGTCAACGAAGTGCTAAGTTGAGCTACCATCTTGAATATGCTTATCAGCTGTAACCTCTCAACTCGCAATTTGCATCACATATGGTCAGTCAGCTGGCTGCTCGCATGAAGGGAAGGGGCCGTTCCTCGACACCAGTAGAAGAAGTGAGAACATTTTAGACGGTCGTATCCCAAGTAGATTTTTCAGCTTTCCGTGACGAATTTACGACGTGACACACACGTCCCGGGCGTAGCGATTTTCAGTTTTCAGGACGTGCGTTACACGTTCAAGGCAGGGAACGAGTTAACATTGCTTTGGAGTTCTTCCTTTGGAGAGTTGTTCCCCTTGAGTGGTTAAACGAAGGTTTGGAATTGAAGATAATGTATTTTGATTTGGTTCTAGTTACTATTTTTTTTCTTTGTATACAAAAATCTTGTTGGGAAAGTTACTAGAGGTAATTATTTTGGGGGGTTGAAATAAATTAATTCAGGGAAATAATAACCAAGTTCACCAACTATTTCCTGTTTCCTGACAAGTTCCACATCCTATTTCCTGTTCCTTGACATAGCAATTTCCTGCACATTTTGACCGGCTGGAGAGAGAGGGAGACACTTTGTCTACCTAGAGGGAAAAACAAAGAGAGAAAAACAAAGTTGGCAGAGTGGTCTTTTAATTCAAGGTTAGTAAGCTGTAGTAAGATTATGAGTAAATTAGACTAAAACTAAGCCTGTTATATATGAATTGGGCTTGTCTAGATACTGGTCCAAGTTGGTATGTTGAACCGGTTTGGCTTACCATGTGCTTTTGGTAGACATTTTGAAATTGGGGAAAGGATCCTGGCCATTTTACAGGATATTTAGTAGCTGTCTTGTCTTGTTTGAAATTGTATTTAGGCATGTTAAAGAAATTGATTGACTTATTTCTTCTGTCATGCTTATTCAGTTCTCTTGTGCTCTCTTTTCTCAAGTTGAACAGAACTAAGAGTTAATCTTAGCAACCAGTGTAAATTTCTTTCTCACTTTGACTTCCCTCAGTCTGTATATTTTTTCTCTCACCCTCTTTAAGGGTCATTGCTAACAATGTGTGTACCTAGGGCTAGGGTTCATAATTTAGCCCAATACTTCTGACATTAAATTATTGTACTAACAGAAGATTTGTACAGTTAGGGCCTAGTCCCAGTGAAAAAAAACTTTTTATTCCTTTTTGTCTCATGGAATGACCCTTGCAACTAAGAAGAAGAGAGAGTTGTTTAGCTTTGTTAGCATGTAATGTGTTACTACATTTGAGCTTTTCTCAGTGCTAGGAGTTGTGGAGACAATTGTTGTTGTACTGATTTAGGAATAATTTTTAGGATGTTTGTTGGTTATTTCTGCACAAGGGCTTGAATGTTCATGTATGGAAGAGTTTGTAAGAGGCATAATGCTTCCACGCTAGTGGGTTAAGATTGCCGATTTGCTGGGATATTTGTTGGGTGTCCCAAGATTGTGTGTTTTATTGATGATGCGTTTTTTTTATGTTCAGTTGCAGTGTTGCTTTTTTTTTTTCTTCGACTTCGTCATTTTTCTTCCACAATTTTATTTTCCCCCTTACCCTTGCCGCCCTCCAATCTTGCCCAATTACCCTCATTTACCCTGCACCCCAAAGTTGTCCCTGGTCTAGTCTGCAACTACCAATACTCTGCTACCCATCTCAGTATACCTGCAGAACCTCAGGGATGGGATGGGATGATGCTTATGTTGGGCTGAACTCTTTTTGATGATTTATTTAGTGTTTGATGTTAACCTTAATTTTGGTTTGAAAATCTTTTGACTCAAAATTCATTGTTGTGTTCTGGTTAAATAAACCAGTGATTGATTGTTAAATTGAAATTGTTTAGTGAGACAAAATTAAAATAGTGAGACAAATTGTAAGCCACTTGTTTTGTCTGTGTAAGCAAGAGCCTTCCTCGGCCCCCCCCTGTAGACAGAGTCAGCGTGACTTCCCCTGTTCTATATATCTTTGTTCTCCTTCTTTCTCTCTCATCTTGTTCCTGCTCTCGAAGTTGGGGATTACTGTGCGCGTCTGTCTTCACTTCCTTTAATTCTTTACTAAAATCTTTATCATCAAATCTACAGTAAAAATCGTTCAGCTTTTCTGCAAATTGCTTCTGTTCTTTTGCTGTTTTTTTGTTACTAATATTTTGGTTTGAACATTTTCATGAACCTGATAAAACCTTTATTCCTTTCCATGCATCTCGCATATTTCCATTCTGGAACATGTTTTCGACTTTTGTAAGCTCTCTTTGATTCTTCAATCTCTGTTTGCAGTTTCTTTTGTACAACCTTACGATCGCTTTTATTGCCTGATTGAAAAGCTAGCTATTTTTTCTCATTTAGAGTTACTTTCAGAGATTTTGTAACCCAAGAAGGGATATTAAAAGAAACAGGAGTAAAAGCCTAAATGTTTGTTTTAACCCTCACCCTGCTCTTTATAATATTATATAGTTTTTAAAAAATGCACTTAAAATCAAAGGACGAACAGTGAACACTACCCCTAGTCATTTTTAGGGGTTTTGCACATTTCTTAGTGGTAGTAGATAGGTAAACCTGTACATTTTTGGAAACTAGGGATGTTGTAGATTTTGATAAAAGCAATAAAAAAAACTATACCTGCAATGTAGTTGAAGACATCCTTAAAGATATATCCAATGAAATTTGTGCAAACGTGATGAAAAAAGTTTTCAATAGTCTTTGAATTGTCAAATTCACCAACCACAGTGTCCTAACACTCAAAATAAGCACAAACATACAGAAAAACATGTTGCACAAAGCTCAGAAAAATCACTAATGCTTTGGCCTCTTGTGGCAGGCAGAAAAAACACTCGGGGCACAGTCCCACATCACAGCCACTGCACTCCCAGCCAGAACATGCACAAGTGGCATGACCAGCTACACAGTTTCTCTTCCTTCCTGCAGCCAGCTTGATGAGATCATGGCCTTCCAGGGGATGAGCTGGACCTGCCTGTGGTGGTGAGGCCTGTGGGGCTTTGGGGCTGTCCCTGGCAGCTCTAATTTCAGCAGCTGTACGCCTTTGGCGCACAGCTTTCTGAGGTGGATAGTAATCTCCAGCCAGGCCCTCCACCACTGAAACAATGAAGTGGTACCTGGAGAGTATGGGGTTATCACTGGTATTTTGCTTGTAGATTAGGTAGCTGTTCAGGACAGCTCTCCCAAACAGAGAGAAGGCCACCTTTGACGTCCACTTCATTGTCCTCCTCTCAGTCACGTACCGGTACAGCTTGGCATCACCAAGGTCCACTCCTCACATTGACTTGTTGTACATGGCAACAACTTTGGACCTCTGAACTCTGTTGCCCCTTCTGTTCTGGACCTCAGTGAAGTCAGCACTGGCAGCTGTTGACAGGAGGACATGTTTTTTCTCCTCCCATCTTGGTAGGCCACACAGAGCAGGGGTCCTTTCCATGACCTGACGGTTCCTCAGCCTTCTTCTTATGGCATCCTGGGGAAGGCCTCTCCTATGGGTCCTCACAGTCCCTGTGGCTGTGGTCTGCTGGGCATAGAGGGCCTGGAAGAGCACAGGTGAACTGAAATAATTGTCCAGGCAGCAGATGGTGTCCTCTGTTCAAAAACCCCGTTGCCTGCATCAGCTGCATCATGAGTGCATAGGTGGCCCCATGCTGATTAGCCACATCTCTAGGGTTGTGGACTCCTTTACAGACCTCAAAGCTGCAAAAATAGCTGTTGGTGCTGTCCGAGAGGCACCACAGTTTGATGCCAAAACGCACATGCTTTTTTTGTTTGGCAGGAATTGCCGCAGATGTGGGGTCTTGCCTTTATACCCGATCATACTTTCATCCACACACATCTCCATGTTTGGGTGATAATGCAGCAAAAATGTGTGGTTGAAATGATCAATCAGGTACTGCACTTTGTATAATTTGTACCCAGGGTCCTGCTGGTCTGGCAAATTCTCATTATCTGCAAAGTGCAAAAACTTAAGCAATAACTGGCAACGGTCACGGCTGAAATGCTCCCATGAACCACGGTGATTCCTGACTCTTGTGAACTGAGTCCCAGTATGCCTCAATGCTTGGTTTGTGTACTAAACCCATGTTCAGCACAACACCCAGGAAAGCTTTCATTTCCTGGACTATTGTGGGGGCTTGCCTAATCCACTTGTGGACCCTGGATCTTAGGTAGTTCCATGAATGCTGTTGATGATCAGCAATCCACTGCTGTGCATAGCGGTTGGTCTCTGTGACCAGATGCTGAAAAAAATTCAGAGTGAAGAAGAGGCTGACATAATCCAGGGGTCTGGCATCAGGAGGAGGGGCATGCTTGGGGCCAGGAACAGCAGTGAATGGAACAGGATCAGGTCCGGCATCCTCACCAATGACTGGCAGCCACAACCCTCCCACTGGGGCAGCTCCACCTTCCTCTTCTTCCTCTTCAGTCCCACTGTCTTCAGCATCAGATTCTGAATTACAAACAGAGGAAAATTTTATGATATTTTGTTTCTCTATTATGTTCATTACATTTGTTTTATTCATGAGTAAAATGAATATCACAACATTACTGTAAAATATAATTTGCTTATGATTTTTTCTCTTTTTTACTAATTACAGTGAAGATTGAAACTGAATATATCAAGAATTCATCAGTTTCATGTGTGCTTCCTATAATAATAGATTGCGTCATTAAACTACCAAAGTGTAACTATGATTATAACTAAACCATTTCTTGATAGGAGCCACACCCACTTTGCCACGCCCCACACACTGTGTTTGTTTTGAACATGAATGACTCAAAGGCAAGACAGATGTATGGTCTCAACAAAATATTATGCTTTACTTTCCTTTTAGCAATGTTCAGAGCATTCACAAAAAAAAAAAAAAAATTGGGATTCGCTAGTTTGATTTGGCCAGAAATAGAGCGTCAATCCAATTTGACTCCCACCGCCACCCTCACCTCCCCCCCCCCCCCTCTACTCTAGTGGCATACCACAAACTTCTAACTATCCAACAACAATGGGTGACAAGATTCGATATCAAAGTTTCAAACTTTCAAAGTTCTGTCCACTTACCGGCTTCACTTTCATCGCTGTCGCTTACAACAAATGACTTGTCACTTGTGTCACGCTCACGCGCCTCCAGGTCTTGGTCACTTTCTGTTGAACTCATTTTTTTTTTTTAGTCAAATCGGACTCCAATCAATTGACACGCTGTCACAAGTTAACAAGGATGGCTTGTAATGCAAATGAGGTCACTGCCCAGATGCTGAACGGCGGTGGCTTAACGGGTTTAACGCCCTATGTAAACAGAGCCACGATCGCGGCCTCATGCAGTCTGCCGTGAAAGCCACAGTCGTGGCCAGCTGCAGCCTACAGGTTAACATCAAGGTAGACTGAATACACAAATCTGCAAATGAATGTATAAATATAAATAGAAATGAGAGAAAATTACCCTAAACATGCAAACAGTTAATACAAAAAAAAAAAAAAAAAAATCTAAGAACAACTTGTAGAATGATAGTGATGAGACTGATAGAGACAATTAATTAGACAATAATGTTTGCTTTAAACAATGCACACGAGTGGAGATGTGTATGTGTGCTATTTATTTCATTCATGAAGAACACAGGCACAAATTCTATGACAACCTATTGACTCTAGACAACAATTAATATGTCACCATTTTTGAGAACGTCGATAACAGCAGCAGTCATTTCCACCCAATCATCGGAAAGACGACCATAGGCGAATCAATCTTGTAAACTGCAAAAAATAAGAACCATGCCTTTTCCCCTTAAACCTATAAATACCCTCCAATGAAAAGGCCAGAATACTTTAATAATTTATTAACTTTACAACAGCTGTTATATGCTACAAAGTCAATGACAAAACATCAGAATAAAAACGATGAATAGTGGACTAAAACAAGTGAAAGTAACAAATCCTTTGGGATTGAAACACCAGACAGAGTTAATAAATTTGGTCATAAAGAGAAAAAAAAGTAAACAGGTCTTACGCCTTTCACTCCCGACTCTGATCCATGGATCAGACATCATGGGATAAAATGGGAAACCAGAAACACATGCTTGTCAGTAATGATTTTCACATATGATTGTTTTTTTTTTCTACAGAATTGAACTGAATATTCAGTAAACCCATATCAAAACTTAAAGCATCACAGATTTTAGAAAGACAGCATGTTAGACTGAAAGGTTTCGGAAATTACAATCAAGTCAAGGGAGATAAAGAAATACCCTTTGATGATGAAATTTTCTTCACAACCAAATTCTTTTTTTCAGTTCATGTGGAGGAACTGATTCATTGGCACTTGAACAATCTCATCCTGAAGGAAACCATTATTTCAGCCAAGCCTACATGTATTTCAGATATCCTGCTCCTCTTCAGCATGCTCTGCTAATGGCAGAAATGTGTTGGGGTCACTGAGACGCAACAGATTGTTACCAAAAAGTTGGCTGAAAATGTCATATTTCAACACATTTCTGTTTGATATTTCCTGAGGCCATACATGAAAAAGAAAATGTCACTAATGATATACACATAAGGTCAGAAATCAAATTTGCACATATACCTGCAAATGTGGGTGTGCTTGACCATACATACATGCATTTACATACTCAAAAGCATGTTTGCAAAGCTCTGAAACACACACAACCATCCACACAGACACATAAGTATATATGGATATAAATACAGATATAAACACCTACATAAACATACAGACATATCTTATGATGATTCATTTTCCTTTTCTTTTAATCAATTGATGTCACAATCAATGGTGAGACATCACACTGAACGCACACATAGTTCACAGTTTACTTTACACAAAAAAACTGAATAAATGTTCAAACAAACTTTTTTCTTAATAAAAACAAACCAACAATTTTGGGTGAAACAAAGAATACATTCCAGACAGAAGAAACTCATAAACTAGCTCTTTGCCGATTTCAGTTCTGTCTCCCCAGTCAGTCTGAGATTAAGCTATGTGTCAGCCCTGGTGAGTCAAGGGGAAATACTCACTGTATTCTGAGTTACAGGCCAGCATGTGGATGTTGTTGAGTGACACCTCATCTGTTCTTGTGTAGCACTGCCCACAGAGACCTGCACAAACACAGCACACCTGTTCCACTCCTGGTCACACACACACACCTAAGTATACCACATGCTCTCACAAAATTCCTCATTGGCGAGTCTTCAAGTTGCCCATGTGGTGCCCCAGTGACATAGAATACTTCTGCAGGACTGTCCCCACACATAAAAAAGCTAAGAGCAGAGACCTGGCCTGCCAACACCAATGAGGGAAAAGCTTTATGGATCATTGGAGTGCCTCCACTGTACAGCAGCCTTCATCCGTGTCTCTGGGGTTCTTGTCTGAGTAAATGAAAAAGACGAAGATCAAAGTATACAAACCAACTATTGTGGGGCAGCAGTTACTGTTGCAGACCTGTGGACTAAGAGGTCAATGGTTCAATTCCCATCAGAGGCATGTCTTTGCTTTGATTTTTTGTCGCTTGTTAGCTCCTACCATGAATTCTGTGTGCTATGGAATCAAAGGAAAAACTAGAACCATGAAGTTGGGATCTGACAGCTTAATGGACATGCTACTGAGAGTGTTATTCAAATTACCTCACCAACACTGCAGGTGTCTGTATCTCTCAGGCCTGGCTGTCACAAGATAATCTACAAAAGTAGAGAGAATGAGGACTCTCAGTTGGTTTCAAACCATAATGGAACTTTACGGCAACATTTCCATCATCATCATCCTCATCCCATTAATCATCATCATTCACACCAGCTTCTTGTACATAATTACGTATAAATACGTACACAAATATCCTCCACATGCGAAGATAATCCTGATTATACATGTAATCAGTATCTATGTTCACACTATGAGTGCAAACAAAACTGGTTTCAGGATTCATTACAAGTACGATGTGGTATGGTAGGCCTCCATCAGTCATAGCTGACCATGGATAGAGCATGTCCGACCTAAGATCTATATCCGTCCGGCTGTCTGCTCGCCCTGAGCAGCATCGTCTGTGACTGTAGAAGTTGATATGAGTGGCAGACTCTGTCAAATGGTCACATCTGTATGTTGACACTGGTTTGTTGGCTGTCATCCCCTTCAGCGGGTTCACTTTTCTGCTGCAGCAGCTGTTGGTTTGTCTTTGCCAATCTGCAGCTGTTTCTTGCGAGTGCTTCTCCAGCTTTTGCGGTCTGCTTTGAGGTCCTCCCAGTGTTGATCTCAAGCAACTTCATGTCTCTTTTGCAAATGTCTTTATATCTCAGCTGTGGGCGGCCAGTGCTTCTCTGCCTTGCAGCAAGCTCTACATTGAGGTTGTCTTTTGGGATACGACCATCCTCCATGCGACGAACATGGCCCAGCCAACGCCATCTCAGCAGGGTATACATGGTAGGGAGGCCGGCGCGAGACAGGAATTCTGTGCTGGTCACCCTGTCTTGTCAGGAGATGCCCAGTATACGCCAGAGGCTTCTGAGGTGGAAGAAATTGAGCCTTTTCTCCTGGCAAGCATGCATGGTCCATGTCTCACTGCCATACAACAAGGTGCTCAGATCGCAGGTGTTATACACGGCCATCTTTGTCTTTGTGGTCAGCTTGAGATTTGTCCACACTCTTTGTGTGAGGCAAGCCAGTGTTGTGGCTGCCTTCCCAATCCTCTTGTCGATCTCAGTGTCAAGGAAGAGCTTATCGGTGATGGTGGACCCAGGTAAGTGAACTGATGATGGCATCAAGCTCACAGTCATCATATGGTGGCTGATGGTGACGGCGTGTCTTGACCGCAGACGTTCATCTTCTTTAGGCTGACAGTCAGACCAAAGTCTTTGCAGGCCTGGGAGAAGCGGTCCATCAGTGACTGCAATTCCTGCTGGGTAAGGGTTGCAACAGCGGCATCATTGGCAAAAAGCGTATTTCTGATGAGGACTTTGCGGATCTTTGTCCTTGCCCTTAGGCAGGCGAGATTGAAAAGCCTGCCATCTGCTCTGGTCGACAGGTAGATCCCCTCTTGAGCTGTGCTGAATGCATGCCTCAGGGGGAGAGCAAAGAAGATCCCAAAGAGGTGGGGGCAAAGACACAGCCTTGTTTGACACCGCTGTGTATGTCAAAGGGCTTGGGGAGGTGCCATTAAACTGTACAGTTGCTTTCATGTTGGAGTGAAAGGACTCAATTAAGCTGTGCAGTTTGGGGGATTCAGCTGATCTTTCGGAGAGCCCTGAAAAGACCATCTCTGCTGATCAGGTCGAAGGAATTTGGCGAGGTTGATGAATGCAATGTACAGGGCATGTGTGTGTGTGTGTGTGTGTGTGTGTGTGTGTGTGTGTGTGTGTGTGTGCACATGTGTGTGTGTGTGTGTATGTGTGTGTGAACAAACGGAACAAATAGTTTTTTCTACAGGTCAGCTTTGTGTGAGCGCACTGATTTGTTCATGAATTCTGCATGATAACTTAATTATTAGTTATTCATGTTTGTTATTTCAGAAGGTCAGACAGACAGATCTGCTACTGATACCTGGATCCCAGTACTACCCATTACAAGGTCGGATTGTATTACAATGTATACCTATTAATTTCCATCACTTACAAAAATCTGAATTTGTGTATGTTTCATTATTAACACCCTCTGTACACATACAGAGGCCTGATTTATACATGATATATATCAGCTGGTATCAATGGTGGACAGAAACCAAGATTTCACAAATAATGAACATCTGTTGGAATCCTCATTACACAAAGACCAAGATTTAACAAAGAATGTGTACATGTAAAATGAGGACTCAGTGAACATGTACATGATCTTTTTTTTTTTTTTTTTCTTTTGCTGTCCCATCTTCTGTGCCACTACGGTGGCAGTGCACCCAAGCCACTCACTCTGACACCCTGTCCACAGCTACAGCCAAGTCAGTCCCGCCACAGCTCTGGCACCGGCAATCCACAGGGAGCCGTCAATGTCAAGTCGTCAAGAGGCAACCCACCAGAGGAGACGCTGCACTGCTGCCGAGTCATTTCGGTGGTGTTCAGTGGCGCCTGTTCTGATCTAACATACGCAGGACACCACCTACTACTGACAACAATAATGGCTTAGTCACGAAGCCGGCGTGAGTGAGCTCTCCCTCTGGAGGGCGCCACCACATCCACCCAACGACAGCCCCCATGGACTCGCCGATACCGGTGACCCTGACGGAACCAAACCCTGGTCACAGACGTGGAGAGGACATTGAAACTGAGGTCAAAATGAGAGCAGGGCATGAACGGCCACAGAATTTGAGACTTTTTTTTTATGCTGATCGATGAGAATGAGGATGACAAAAATGATGCTGCTATAGATTTATATTTTGGTCTGAGACTGCATGACAGGGATGTACTCTACACTTCCTTTCATAATATATCCTAGCATCAACCAGGCCCAAGAGATACAGACACCTGCAGTGCTGGTCAGGAAATTTGACAAACACTCTCAGAGATGCATCCATTAAGTGGATGAAACTTGACTGTGTGGTGCCAGTCTTTCCAACTGTGCCAGTAGCAAACTCAACTGGGTAGGAGCCGATCGGGGCAGAAAAATCCCACATGATTCTGATGGGAACTGAACCTGCGACATCTCAGCTGGGAGTCCGCGATGCTAACAAACACATGCACATGTGCGCACACACACACATACTTGAACACATGCATGTGCACAAATATGTGCAAATACAACACACATACAGAAATAAACTCATACTCTCCCTCCCTCACACACACACACACACACACACACACACATAGACAACACGTACGTATGTAGGAACTCAACAATAAAATCTCCTTTTCATTAATATTCATCTTTAATAAATAGTCATTGTAAACAGCCTTCACCTCCATGCCCTCTCATCCTAGAAAAAAAAAACTGATAATACTGTATCACTTTCTTTCTTCAGGGAAAAAAAAGGCATAAAGAACTTTCAAAAAAAAAAAAAAAGAAAGAAAGAAAAAAATTAAACTCACCTGAAAAAAACAGCGACACTGCCCCTGATTGTTGCTCTCATTGCTGGCACAGTACAGTACACGTCTAGGTTGACCTCAGACACCAACGGGTCATAGGTATCAACACATGTCGGCTCTGGATAGCAAGAAGACGACAATAATCATGACAAGAGATGTTTACAAAATGGACTTTCTACAGCTCAAAAAGGAAGATGTTTAAGCAAATTTCCAGTAACTGAAACCAAGAAGTACTGAAGATGAAGAGATGGAAAAGAAAAAAAAATTATATTGTCAAAGAATTAACTGGCCTTCATTTCTTAATCTTGATTTCAGTTAGGTTGCTACTTGATTCTATCTCCAGATCAAGAACCTCACATTTGGCTGTGTCTCTGAGAATCTTTTATCTCTTGCTTTATGATTTGTTGTTGTTGTTGTTGTTGTTGTGCATAATCAGTTTGACTCAAGCATACATTTCTTCATACAGAGACATGGAAAACAGCAAAACTAAATGTGACAGTTTGGAAACAAACCTGCTGACATTTTTTTTTTTTTTATCTCTTAATAGATAAATATTTGAAGAAAAAAAAAAAGAAAAGAAAAGCATAAATTTGAAAACAAACATATGCATATGCACACAAACACAGGTAAATACACATTTTGGAGAAATATAAATGAAGAGAGAGAGAGAGAGAGAAAGAGAGAGAGATAAGATAAGATAATGTTGCTTATAGCCCAGCTGACCGCAAAGGGCCATATCAGGGCTGTCACCACGTTAAAATCAACTCACAGGTCATTCATTCATTCAGAGAGAGAGAGAGAGAGAGAGAGAGAGAGAGAGAGAGAAGAGTTTGTCTTCCTCTTCAGCGCAAAATCAAAAACAATGCCACCAGACCAGTGTACAAACAACACAAACTCCATCTATAGTCTTAGCTTTCACTTGCAGCCATTCTGTGTTTAAAGTTAAGAACAGTCTGGACAACTTTACAAAGCACTTGGGTTGTGGGAATAATGGGTACACATACATACATTCAGAATCATATAGCAAGATGTATTTGTTTATATGGTTAAAAATGTGTTTCCAAAATTTATTTATTTATTCATCTATTTTTGGAGATACAATTCATATGCTTTGAGATGTTCTACTATTGGATATATTGCATGTATAATTGATATCCGTTTGTGATAGAAAAGATGCAAGTTTTGAATCCAACTAATCTTCAAACCAAAAATGAACTTTCTGATGTTGACAAAGCCTAAACCTCCCATATGCAGGCTTTAAACAACCATTTTTCTACTTATTTAATCTTGGTTTTTTATTTCACAGAAAACTAAAACAAGTCTTCTGCAGATTGCCGATGATATAATCCAGAGCGGGGAGGGTGGGGGGCAACAACCATGATGAATGAACTAGAAATTTCAATACTGCTATCCTCCTTAGAGGCGTTATTGATCTTTTCATCCAAATCTGAAGTAGCATTTTCATTTAAAATAACTTATCTCTATGTTTCTTCACAGTCAGTCGAAAAAAACAAATACCCAGAATGTGAAATTTCTTAGGATTCCAAATCATTTCAAAATGAGACAAATACTTAACCTAACAATCTTTTCTGCTACCTAGCTCTAAAATCTGTGTCTTTTCTATTTTCATATGCAAACCTGATCTTTTACCTAACATATGTACTGTTTTCATCATCTGTTCAAATGAAACATAGTCTTCTTCTGAGAATTATCTGAGAATCATCAGCAATTATTATTGTGCATTTTGTGTTCTGTTTATTTATGTTTATGCCTTTAATCAGCTTATTTTCTCTTACCATTATGCCAAGTACTTCAAAACGGTGCAAAATGTTGCCTTGGTGAGATCCTCTCTTTCAACAGGTAACCAAGAGCAGGCATGTCCATTCACAATGACAACTTACTTTATTTCACTGTTAAATGCACTTACCGATTTACAAAAAGCTGGAACAAATCCGTAAGGTTTTAACCTTTTCATCATAAATTTCAGGTCGACAGAGTTAAGAGAGCCTTTACAGAGTCCCTGGGAATCAGTTTGAAGACGCAGAAGGCAGAGAACGTGTAGAGATGGAGATTCTGAGGCCTTCCTTGACCACTTAGAGGACTCTTCAACATCAGAGAGTTCCTCCAGCAGTGTAAGAACCTTAGAGACGGCACCCCACAAGAGTCACTGTTTCAGGCCTTCCCCACATAAGCCACCCCTTCTGCTAGAGCACAAGACATGAATTCAAAAGAAAGCTCCTCAGCTGGACCAGGGAAGGGAAGGAAGTCCCATATTAAAATCTGTTGGGGAGGGAGCAGCTCCCAAGGCAATGATCTACAGACAGATGGGATCCAGCCATAGGAAACCTTCCTCCTTCTCTGCCACTCCAATTACAAAGCTGCCACAAGATGTGGGGCCATTCAAGGAAGCCTGAAGCAGCATAGCTTTGAGATCGTCAAGAAGCCTTCATGACTCCAAGAGCATGTGTCCTGTTCTGACAGAGGAACGTGCCAAGGCCCTCACAGCAGACTTCAATGCCACAGAAGTAGCTAAAGCAGCCAGCTCTACTACAGAACATGCATTATGCATGGTCTCTTCATGGTAATCCCTTTTTTTTAAAAGAAATAACATAGCAGAGAGAGAGAGGGGGGGGGATGGATCTCCATTACAGACCACACATCCTGCATGGTCTCTTCATGGTAATCCCTTTTTTTTAGGAAATGACATAGCAGAGAGAGAGCAGAGTTCTTGGTAAGATCACCATCAACATCTGGTCATCTCAGATGTGTCACAAAGTGTCAAAAATAAAAAGACATCAGACACCCTGACAGACTTGGATCCACACCCCACCCTATACTCCATCTCCCTCCACTTGACCACATGGCACAGCCAACCAGAACACTCTGTCACCCCTTCCCCATGTCCCTTCACATACACACACATAGTGTACATGCAGATCAAGCATAGGAGTGTTCTGCCCCACCTTCCTCTCACCCAAAATAAACATCCAAATGAGCATCATATGCTTGTTTTAGCAAGCTGGTGTCTGTTCAACAGACAGACACGTATCTGTTTATATACATACACACAACCTTACAACTTTACAACAACCGATACACGGCGAGATGATACAACGAATGGGACAACTATACAGATCTCCAGGCAGACCACAGCAACTACTACCATGCCTGGGCTGACCGGAATGACTATCAAAATAAGCACCTAAACAAACAACGTGACCACTACAAGGACTTCCAGGCAAACCGCAACAGCTACCAATACGACTGGAACGAGTACAAAAACAACCATTATTGGGACTATGGATTCTGGTAACCAGAGCAACTGAGAACTAAAACTCCTTGAGACAAACTTTCATCAAAAAAAAAAAAAAAAAAAAAAAAAAAAAGAAAATTGCGAATACTTTATTTGACATTATAATATGACAGTGTCAGTCTACATACATAGCACCACAAGAGATGCGCTTCTTTGAATGAAGTGTTTAGAAATGTTCACTTTATTCCTTTTCACTTGAGTTTAAATCACAGTATGAAATTGTGTTTGGGTAATATAATTTTGATAACATTGGTTGTTCAGTATTAAAACATATGGTACAGAAAAGGTTAAGATATTTTCATGGAACATTAAAGGATTTAGGGAGACAATCGATGATAGTATGATTACAAATTCTCTGAAGAAGAAAATACACAGAATATGTTCTGATTATGACACAGCAATATTACAAGAAACTCATCTTGAACGAGACGATATTAACGATATCTTTATACCAGGCTTTTCCCCTGCTGTTCATTACTGCAGGAAAAAACAGAACAAGGCTCCCAGTGCATCAGGGGAATATCATTTTTTTTTATCAAGAAGGAACTATTTACTCTAATCAAGTTTCACCCAATGAGTAATTCTGACATTGTTTGGTTAATTCTTTCTTCCACAAATGATGAACTTAATACTTTCATTGGTTGTATATATATATATATATATATATATACCACCTGAATGTGTGTCGTCTTATGGACATGATAATATGGTGCGCATTTGGGAAGAGTTGGAAAGACAAACAGAACATTTCTCTACCAAAGGGAATGTTATACTGTGTGGGGATTTTAATGCAAGAACTGGACAATTAATAGATTATATTGACATGGACGGTGAAAACAATTTGTATGCATTTCCTAATGACAATCCTTATAATGTTATTCACTAACAATGCTCTCATGACAGCTTTATAAAAAAAAAAATGGATGAAAATCAGTAGATATTTGTTTGGAAAATAATATGTATATTCTAAATGGTTGCTCACTTGGCGATCTTCAAGGAATTTTACTTGTTTCAACACAAAAGGAAATAGTGTTCTAGATTATTTCACTGTATCACAAGACATAATGAAAGATGTTACTGCATGCAAAGTTCATAAACTCACTGTATATTCTGATCATTGCCCTATAGAACTGTCAATTTTACTTCCTACTGTTGGCAATGATAGACCTAATATGAAAACAAATGCGCATGCTGACAGTGCTTCCCTCACGTAAGCACACGTCAAACAGAAATGACACAAAAGTTAAAACCATGACGTCATTTATTTAGGATGACAAATCTGAAGTAAAGCTGAAGATTGCTTTAAATAACCCTATCATGAAGAGTCGTATAGATGAAATAGAGAAACGTATGGAGAAGACACAAGATCATGATATGGAGACCTCGGTCTTCATTGACAACATGGTTAATGATCTGACCCAAACAATAAAAGACGCAGCATCTCTAGCACTCAAATAAAGACAAATGCACAAAAGAAAGAGAAAAAAATCTGAAACACAAAAAACGGTTTGATGAAAAATGTTTTCTTTTATGGAAATAAGTAAGATCACTTTTAAATGCACTGAACAGACACCCTTTCAATCGATACCTACAGGCAAAGTACTTTTCAACTGTGAAGGCATACAAAAGTATTTTAAGAAAGACAAAAAATATACAGAGATAAACTTGTTAGAGAACTAAATGAAGCCTTTGAAAAGGATCCAAATCAAGTATGGAGAACACTAAATGAATTGATAAACATGCAAAACATGAATCAAAATAAAAGGAAGGAAATCCATGAAGACAAATGGATATCTCACTTAGAAAAATTAATTAGCAGGAATATAGAAATAACAGAACAGAGAAAAATCTGACAGAGCAAAAGCAAGTGTTATAGGGTGTGTACAAATGTAAATTTACATCGGCTGTGCGTATAGCCACAAAACTGAAGTCGTGGTCCGTGCCTGAACAAAAAGCACTAACAAACGGAAACCGGGCATTTTGAAGCCTGGCGTAGACCCGATGACATCAAAGAGACAATGTGTAGTGCCTTAAACGGTTAGTAAATTGTATAAAATTGTAGTCTTTGAAAAACTTTTCTTTGATCGATCTTCAAATATTCTACCCTGTATGTTTGTACAAGCTGCAGTTTTGTGAGTGCAAACCTTTCAAGCCTTCAGTTTGTTAAGGGCCATGTGCTAGCCTTGCTGCTCACTCTTTGTTTTCTCATCATTACCATCTCTGTATTGGAAAGAAAATGTAAAATATGTGAAATATTCAGAATTATTCAGCCATCTAAAGGATTGGGTGGACTACTGTACTTGCAAATTTATTGTTGAAAGGCTTTAAGTAACATTTGACAAAAAGTATCACTTTTGCGACCGAGCAGAACTCAGCAGATTTTGCAGCATTGTTACATAGGTGACATCAGAATTTCTAGGCCTGGAGAAGTTTGTCTAAAGGCGGTTCTTAACACGTTTTCTGTCTGTGTTCCAGCCAACCTTGAACATTGAATTTTCTTCCTTTTTTTTATCCTTTCATTCTCATGTATTTTACACTTGATCACAAAAAAAAATCCCACCAGTTCTCTGCCAAATTTTCGTCTTTACTTGACTTCATCAGGGCTGTCACCTTGGAACACCTAGTAGTCCTCCTTTGACGTTTATCGTGTCTTACGTCATCGTCTATACGTATTTATTGGTCTCTCGTTTATGTTGTCAAACATGGAAGATTTTTGTTCTGTTTCTTCCTTTCTCCCTCTCTTTCTTCCTTCTCTGTTTTTTCTTTCTTTCTTTCTTTTCATTCTTTCAAACACACACACACACACACACACACACACACTCACACAGTTTGTCCGAGTGGCAGCAGGGGAAGAATCGTGGACACCACCTGAGCTCTAGTCCCATACATTTAGGTCATCAGGGGTAATCTGTTTTCAGTTTGTGGCGCCACAATCGTTCCCTGACTTTGCGTTTGCACGCATTCTTGGAGTGGCACTGTTCTATTGCAATAACCCTCATGTCTGCCATGGAGTAGTTGTTGGCTTGGAAGTGTTTGGCTACCAGGGTTTCAGCACGGCAGCCTTCCGTTTCTCTGGTCCCTTCATTTTTAATGCTTGACCTGTGGCCATAAAAGCGTTTCTTTAGTGGCTGTCCCGTCTCCCCAATGTACTGCGTGTCCCCACAGCGTGCACAACTGATGAGGTACACTACATCACTGCTGGTGCACGTCAGTCTATGGCGTACCTGGAACACCTGACCGGTGCGGACACTGGTGAACTGTTTGGTCTCTTGCAGATGGTCAGCGCAGAGGATACAGCTCTTTGACTAGCACTTGTAGCAGCCTGCAGGCCCTGGGGACACTGCCACCTGCACAGGGGGAGGCTGGGAGGGCATGAGCAGACTGTGCAGGTTTCTGCACTTCCGCTCTCCTACCATGGGGGCTTGGGGGAAAGGCTTTTCTCATCCTTCTGCTGGTATGGAGCGCGTGGGCAGGAGCTCCCGTAGCCACTGAGCAATGGGAGGATGGGTGGGGTTATGTGTAATTATGAAGCGGATGCGTCCTGTGGAGTTGGTCCTGTTACTGTACATGAGGGTCTGCTGCCTTGGTATTGCTGCTGCCCGGTCAATGGCTTTTTGCACCAGGCCAGGGGGGTAGCCCCGCTTCACGAGACGGCCCTTCAGTTCCACACAACGCTTGAAGAATACTTCCTCCTCTGAGCATAGTCTCCTTAGGTGGAGGCTCTGTCCGAAGAGAATGCCGCGGACGCAGTGGTGTGGATGGCATGAGTTGAAGGGGAGGTACATGTTGGCATCCATTTCTTTGATGTGCACATCCGTGGTCAGTTTCCCATTGGTGATGCTTATCTCCGCATCTAGGTAGGGCACCTGGACCTGCCGTAGTTTGAAGTGAACTTCACACTGTGATGCTGCTGGTTGAGCCATGCTAGGAAGTCTTTAAGGCAGTCCTCCCCTGAAGCCACAGCTTCAGCACATCATCGATATAGCGTCTCCAGTGTCGGACCGGGATCTTCCAGGGGGAAGAGGTCAGCAGTTCTTTCTCTAGCCACCCCATGTAGATGTTAGCGATGGCAGGTGCCATGGGCGTGCCCATCGCTGTCCCCTGCACTTGCCGGTACACCCTCCCATCAAACCTAAAGACGTTGTTTTGTAGAATGTGCATGATAGTCTGCTGTAGGAGACGGACGTCTGGGATAACGTCTGAGTCATTCTTATGTTCTCTGAGCATAGCCTTCAGAGACTGAGGAACCTCTTCATGGAGAATACTGGGATATAGTGCCACCACATCTACTGTAACGACAAGGGCATCATCAGGAATGGGTAACTGTTCTGTATTCCATTCCTGTAGGATGTTCAGCAGGTGCGTTGTATCCTTGAGATACGAGGGTAGTCTCTGAATGATGGGTTGGAGCCAAAAGTCCACCAGTTTGTGTGTCCTTTCACTCCGGACACTATAGGCCTACCAGGGGGGTTGTTGAGGTGTTTGTGAATTTTCGGCAGATAGTAGAAACTGTGTGTCCTCACCCTGTCCTGTTTCATGATTGCCCAATACAATTGCCGTGTCCTGATACACAATTCTCATGTATTTTGTATGTTGGAATGATGATTAGGGTGATACTTCAGCATAATTACTAAGTCACACTGTAGCTAGTTAAGCAAGAATTCTTATCCACAAGATCTTTTGAAGGTAGCTTTTTGCCCCAAATTTGATATTCTAAATGGTTAATCACAAAAGTATACAGCCTCAGATTTAACTGATACATGACTCAGTATGGTAATAACTGTGGTAAATAATTAAATTCATTTTTTGTTAGTAGTGTTAATAATTTCCGCTTGGGGAATAGATCTTATCCTGGTTCAGAAGAGACCTAATTTTGTAAGTTTCCTTTGGGCAAATTTCAATTTGGGGTTGTTGCAACTAATGCAAGGCATTCCATGATCAAATGATCATGAGAAAATCAAGCTAATTTTACCAACCACCACATACAGAACCAGGTTGTAAAGTCATGGGGAAAGGTGTCAGAGCATTGAAATTGGCTTTAACTGTCTTAGGTAAAATGGTGACTGAAGCCATGTCATTGTGGCAAAGTTGTAATTTTTCTTGTATGTTTGTTTGGCCTACTCACTGAGTGTTTCTGATCCAGACTTTTCAAAAAAAAAAAGAGACTTTCTCTCTCTCTCCCTCTCTCTCTCTTTCTCTCTATGTTGATGTATGAGTTTAAAGTTTTGTGTTATGTGTGTTGTGTACTGACAACTACTGCCCATTTAGGTTTGGTTTTTTTTTTTTTTTTTTGCCCTTGGTATGATAAATGACTATGTAAATTATAAATTCATAAATGAAGGAAGTGAGTTGGATAGGTGTACGCAAGCCCAGTATCCATTGTAAAATGTAGGTAATTTGATTTTGACAACTATTGTCTCCTACATTTACTGCTTGCTAAGAAGCTGTTTCCTTTGCATGTGTCTATACAGGGCTTGCTCCCCTGCTGTGTGTGTTGTAGTGAAGTGAATAAACCCCTATCAGCTTCTAGTCCCTGACTGTTCCATTGAGTGAATGGCTCATTGACCACACGTGGCGTCACCGACAGGATCGGAACAAGAGTGACCCTACAACAACACACAGCAGGATGGAAGATCAACAGCGGAGGAGCTCATTGAGGAAGCACAATGCGTACTCAAGGCCTACGCTATGCAGAGACACATGGTGGTAGAATACATCTTCCGCCACCTCCACAGGAAATGAACCTCAGTTTTCTTCCTGTGATGGCATCTCCCACCTCCACAGGGAATGAACCTCATGCTTTCTTCCTGTGATGACATCTCCTGTCTCCACAGGGAATGAACCTCAGCTTTCTTCCTGTGATGACATCTCCTGTCTCCACAGGGAATGAACCTCAGCTTTCTTCCTGTGATGGCATCTCCCACCTCCACAGGGAATGAACCTCATGCTTTCTTCCTGTGATGACATCTCCTGTCTCCACAGGGAATGAACCTCAGCTTTCTTCCTGTGATGACATCTCCCACCTCCACAGGGAATGAACCTCAGCTATCTTCCTGTGATGAGATGTCTCGTCTCCACAGGGAATGAACCTCAGCTTTCTTCCTATGATGGCATCTCCCACCTCCACAGGGAATGAACCTCATGCTTTCTTCCTGTGATGACATCTCCTGTCTCCACAGGGAATGAACCTCAGCTTTTTCTTCCTGTGATGACATCTCCTGTCTCCACAGGGAATGAACCTCAGCTTTCTTCCTGTGATGGCATCTCCCACCTCCACAGGGAATTATCCTCAGCTTTCTTCCTGTGATGGCATCTCCCGTCTCCACAGCAAATGAACCTCAGCTTTCTTCCTGTGATGACATCTCCCATCTCCACAGGGAATGAGCCTCAGCTATCTTCCTGTGATGAGATGTCTTGTCTCCACAGGGAATGAACCTCAGCTTTCTATCTGTGATGACATCTCCCACCTCCACAGGGAATGAACCTCAGCTTTCTTCCTGTGATGACATCTCCCACCTCCACAGGGAATGAACCTCAGCTTTCTTCCTGTGATGACATCTCCCACCTCCACAGGGAATGAACCTCTGCTTTTTTTTCCTGTGATGACATCTCCATCTCCACAGGGAATGAAGTTCACAGTCCTGTTTAACCATATGATTTCGCCATATTTTGTACACATTTGGCGAAATTACGATGAATACGATGAAACAGAAAATATATGTCTGACTGTATCAAGGGGCACAAAATTTGGAGAAAGAACAAAATAAATTTCAGTTAAGGGAAGCAAATAATGGTTAGTTTGTTTAGATAGGCCCACGTGGACTTGTTCAAGGTAACAGTTTTGCTATCACCTCCTACAAAGAGATACCAATTACCTGTTTCACCATAACAAATCCCGTCAATGTTCTCCATACTATACTGACTGTACTTTGGAGATGAGGCTAACTTTTAGTCTACTCCCAGTGTAAATTTTCTATCATTCATTGTTAATGTTAACCTGTTTGGGTCGGAAACTGTAGTAGAAAGAAACTCGTGGAGAGCGTGGCAGCAGAGAGTCCTCAGAAGAGAAGCCCCCTTCAAGCGAGTGTTTCAGCCCTTATCTCCTGACACTCTAGGGGGGTTGGGCCACACCCGGTTCATGACTCCGGATGTCCCTCTGCTGCCCCTTTTTTTTTTTTTTTTCCCATCTTGGGATGAGCCATGACTGGGATTCGAACCCATGCCCTTCTGGACATGCTCACTTCCACTTAATGACTTGCGCGCACTAACCACTGAGCCACAGGGACACCTGATATTTGTAGGAAAGTTAAGCCTTATGAAGTTCACTTTTGTTCCTCCTTGACCAGATCCAACTTGAACACCTCTCTGCCGCTTCTGCCATTGCTTTCAGGGCTTGGTTTTTTTCCCTCCCTGCAACTGAGAGCTGTTTCATGAGGCTGTATGCAGACGTTCCCACAAACCCCCTAGCTCCAATTTCTGCAGTGAGGACTTTGACCTGATAGCCTTCTCTCCTCAGGCTGTTTGCCAGATCAGCATACTTTTCAGTCTTGTAGATCTGAGCTGCCTCCATTCTGTTCTCATATGGCACCGTGAGCTCGATCATGATCAGCTGCTTGGTTGACTGAGAGTGTAATACTATGTCTGTCTCATGCCACTCTTGCTGATAATCTCTGGGTGACTATTCCATTCTGGGAGGTCTGCTGTGCACTCCCAGTCATCTGCCCCGTCCAGCAGACTCTGCCTGCATGTTCCGAGGGCACTGTGTTCTTGGCCATGATTCGCTGCTGCCTCCTCCTGCCGTGAAGAATGTTGCGGGTGCTTTTGGAGTCCTGATTTTCCCTTTTGTGGTGTTGGTACTAGCCCAGACTACTTGTACAATCTCTTTGAGCACTTGGTTGTGCCTCCATGTGTACCTTCCTTGAGCCAGGGCTACTTTACATGAGCTTAGGACATGCTCCACTGTTTGTTTTTCATGGCAAAGGGGGCATGAAGGATCGTCTGTTTTTTTCCCCACTTCACCAGGTTTGCATTTGAAGGCAGAAGGTCATATGCAGATCTGAGAATGAAGCTGATCCTGAGAGGGGCCATGTGCCAAATGTCATTCCAAGTGAGACTTCTTTGGAGTGCATTCTCCCACATTGTCCATTGCCCTTGCTGGCTCTGCTGGACTGCTTTTTGGAGTCTTTGTTGGTCTTCTTCTTTTCTCATCTCCTGAATCATCATGTCTCTTTTGGCTTTTCCTTTGGCCTTTGACCACCATTCAGTTTTGGTCACCCTCAGTCCTTGTCTGTTGGTCTGTGTGTGTCCTGTTATTTCTCTGATCTTGAGACTTTCTTTTGCAGAATCCATCGCCTCTTGAACTTTCCATTTTCTGCCTGTCTTCAGCTGGGGCTTGATTGCTTCAACCACCTTGTCTCCTGAGTCCTCCAGCATGCTTTGAAGTCTGATCTTCCCTGCTTTATATTCCTCCAGGATGGATTTCAGTGGTAGTTTCAGCTTTGCTTGGCGACAGTATAGCGCTATGTCAGTCAGACAGGGTGGGACACCAAGCCAGCCATTTCCTTGTGAACTTGTTGATTTTGGATTCCATTGCCTCCACTATGCTGGTGCAGATGTCGTATATCATCAGAGGCCATAGGAGCTTTGGTATCAGCATGAACTGCAGACACCAGACCTTGTATTTGCCAGGGAGCCCACACTGGTCAATGGTCTCCAAGCCTTCTTCCGACATCTGTTTGGTTTCTTTTGCTCTTCGTGTGTCTTTCAGCATATCATCATACCATCTTCCAAGGCTCTTGACTGGCTCTTCTGTTACTGTTGGAATGGTCTGGTTGGCAACACTGAAGACCACAGATTCGGCCACTTTTCCTTTCCTCAGTGAGAGACTCTGTGATTTCTTTGGCTTGAACTTCATTCTGGATGAGGCAACTATGTCGTCCAGCCTCTCCAGCACGTGACGTGTCTGTCTCTTCTCTGGATGAAATCACTGTAGTGTCATCCCATGAAGGCCTTGAGGGGGGGCATCTTGTATCCATCGCCAAGGTCTGTCTGTCTTGCGTTGCTTGTTGCTGCTTTCAAGATGACTTCCATTGCCAACACGAACAGTATTGGGGAAATGGCACAGCCCATTGCAATGCCCACTTCCAAGTTGATCCAATCTGTTTGTGTACTCCTTGGTAGAGAACCGCATTGAGAAGCCATTGAAGTACTTCTTGAGCATGTCGCGGATGTTCTTTGGCACATGGTACATCTTAAGAGCCAACTGTATCATCTCATGGGGTACAGATCCATATGCGTTTGCCAGGTCGAGCCACACTACGTCCAGGTCTCTCTTTTCTGTTTTTGCTCTTTGGATTGCGTCCCAGATCATTGTGGCGTGTTCTACACAGCCAGCCACGCCTGGAATGCCACCTTTCTGGACTGACATCCAAGTACTTGTTTCCCATGAGGTACTTGGTCAGCCTTGCTGCCATGACAGAGAAGAAGATTTTCCCTTCGACGTTCAGTAGTGATATTGGCCTGAACTGGCTGATGTCACTTGAGTTTTGCTCTTTGGGGATGTACACACCATCTGCCGTCATCCACTGGCCGCTGATCTTCTGATTTCTCCAAGCTGATCGCAGCAGCCTGTGGAGCCACTCCAGCACCTTGGGACATTTCTTGTACAGCTGGTAAGGTATTCCGTGTTTGCCCTGGTGATGATTTGGCTCTGGCTTTGTCGACCACCTTCTTGATTTCCGCCAACGTTGGAGGCTTGTCATTGAACTGTTCCTCAGGGTTGGTTGGCCACACCAGACCTTGAATGTCGAGTGGTGCTTTTTGCTCTGTGAGTCAGAGTATGTTTTTCTCAGATGCTGCTCAGAACTCCTTTGTCCACACTTAGGGTCCCAGATTTTGGCTGCTCAAACAGAGTTCTGGCAAACTGGAAGGGGTCTCTGAAGAAACGCTCTTGTGTCTTCTTCTTTTTTGCTTTTCCTCTTCCTCGCAGATCCGCTTTGCTGAGGGCGCTGTGTTTTTTGCTTTCAGGTCTTCCCAGAGTTTTTTCCAAGCCTTGTTTTTCAGCTGGCAGAGCAGTCTTCATTTGCTTCTTGAGGTTTTTCTTTTGGACCCTGATCTTGTCCATCTCTTCTTGGCGTCTGGATTTCTTTGGAGGTGTTTTTTCTCTTTGGGTAGTTTTGCTCCATAGGCGTCTCTACATGTGGCATACACAATGTCCCCATATGTGGGCTAGTTTTTGTGTTCCAGGGTGCTTTTCCCTCAGTGCATCGAGTCTTTGGACGATTTTTGCATCCAGTTTTCTCCCAATCTTCAGTCTCGTTTGCTCGTGGCAGGTTGAGTTTTCAGGCGCCTGGCATCGAGGGCCTGTGCAAATTCCTCATCCGAACCAACAGCGTGGATGTCCTTGGCACTGTGGTTTAAATCCTGGCCTTGGTCTTCCGACGTCTTATCTGCTGATGCAGTGCTGCTGCTGCTCATTCAGATGAGTCTTTCACACATCCCATCTTTGTTCTGTGGATCTTCATGCCACGGGTGGTAGCGAAACGCTTTCCACAGACACATGGATATTCCATTTGGTCCATGTTCGTAGTCCGTTTGGGATTTGCAGTCATGATTGGTTGAGCACCGATGGATTCATCATTCTCTCCCCCTTTCGGTGAATCCTGGGAGCATCTTTTCCTTTTGTTTTTAGTAACCACATGTTGAAGGCAAAGTGGGGAGCCAGCCCACAGAGCCCTTGGTTCTGGTCTTTCCCAGTGTCCTCCGGTCTTTCCCGGACGTCCTCCGGCCTATTTCCCGGAAGTCAATGGTTTACCCATGCATCAGTAGAAAGAAAAACTTGTGGAGAGCGTGGCAGCAGAGTCCTCAGAAGAGAAGCCCCCTTCAAGCGAGTATTTCGGCCCTTATCTCCTGACACTCTAGGGGGGTTGGGCCACACCCGGTTCATGACTCCGGA
Organism: Conus betulinus; assembly: GCA_016801955.1. NCBI lineage: Eukaryota > Metazoa > Mollusca > Gastropoda > Neogastropoda > Conidae > Conus > Conus betulinus. Next base: position 621,206 of record JADBJO010000826.1, on the reverse strand, counting down.
TGTCCCTCTGCTGCCCCTTTTTTTTTTTTTTTCCCATCTTGGGATGAACCATGACTGGGATTCGAACCCATGCCCTTCTGGACATGCTCATTTCCACTTAATGACTCGCGCACTAACCACTGAGCCACAGGGACACCTGATATTTAGCAATGGGGACATTGCGTTCAAAAACAAGGGGTGTGTGTTGTAGGGTGCGTACAAATGTAAATTTACATTGGCTGTGCGTATAGCCACAAAACCGGAAGTCGTGGTCCGTGCCTGAACAAAAAGCATTGACAAACGGAAACCGGGCATTTTGAAGCCTGGCATAGACCCGATGACATCGAAGAGGCAACATGTAGTGCCTTAAACGGTTAGTAAATTGTATAAAATTGTAGTCTTTGAAAAGTTTTTTCTTTGATCGATCTTCGAACATTTTACCCTGTATGTTTGCACAAGCTGCAGTTTTGTGAGTGCAAACCTTTCAAGCTTTTCAGTTTGTGAAGGGCCATGTGCTAGCCTTGCTACTCAAACTCTCTTTGTTTCAAGCTTTTCAGTTGTGAAGGGCCATGTGCTAGCCTTGCTACTCAAACTCTCTTTGTTTCAAGCTTTTCAGTTTGTGAAGGGCCATGTGCTAGCCTTGCTGCTCACTCTTTGTTTTTCTCATCATTACCATCTCTGTATTGGAAAGAAAATGTAACATCTGTGAAATATTCAGAATTATCCAGCCATCTACAGGATTGGGTGGACTACTGTACTTGCAAATTTATGTTGAAAGGCTTTAAGTAACATTTGACAAAAGTATCACTTTTGCAACCGGGCAGAACTCAGCAGATTTTGCAGCATTGTTGTACATAGCTGACGTCAAATTTTCTAGGCCTGGAGAAGTTTGTCTGAAGGCGGTTCTTAACAAGTTTTCTGTCTGTGTTCTAGCCAACCTTGAACATTGAATTTTCTTCCTTTTTTTATCCTTTCATTCTTGTGTATTTTGGGTGCTGGAATAATGATTAGGGTGATACTTCAGCATAAATTACTAAGTCACACTGTAGCTAGTTAATTAAGCAAGGATTCTTATCCACAAGATCTTTTGAAGGTAGCTTTTGCCCCAAATTTGATATTCTAAATGGTTAATCACAAAAGTATACAGCCTCAGATTTAACTGATACATGGCTCAGTATGGTAATAACTGTGATAAATAATTAAATTCATTTTTTGTTAGTAGTGTTAATAATTTCTGCTTGGGGAATTGATCTAATCCTGGTTCAGAAGAGACCTAATTTTGTGAACTTCCTTTGGGTAAATTTCAATTTGGGGTTGTTGCAACTAATGCAAGGCATTCCATGATTAAACGATCATGAGAAAATCAAGCTAATTTTACCAACCACCACATACAGAACCAGTTGTAAAGTCATGGGGAAAGGTGTCAGAGCATTGAAATTGGCTTTAACTGTCTTAGGTAAAATGGTGACTGAAGCCATGACATTACCACAAAGTTGTAATTTTCTTGTATGTTTGTTTGGCCTACTCACTGAGTGTTTCTGATCCAGACTTTTAAGGAAAAAAAAAAGAGACTTCCTCTCTCTCCCTCTCTCTCTATGTTGATGTATGAGTTTAAAGTTTTGTGTTATGTGTGTTGAGTTGTGTACTGACAAACTACTGCCCATCTAGGTTTGGTAATTTCTTTTTTTTTTTTTGCCCTTGGTATTATAAATGAATATGTAAATCATAAATTCATAAAATAAAGAAAATGAGTTGGATAGGTATACGCAAGCCCAGTATCCATTGTAAATGTAGGTAATTTGACTTTGACAACTATTGTCTCCTACATTTACTGCTTGCTAAGAAGCTGTTTCCTTTGCACGTGTCTATACAGGCTTGCTCCCCTGCTGTGTGTGTTGTAGTGAAGTGAATAAACACCTGTAACCTGTCAGAATTCACAGGTTACTAAGGTTTTATGCCATTTTAGTAAATGTTTTGAAAAAAAAAAAAAACTTTTACCAGCAGTGATTGTATTATTTTGAAGTAAAAACATTTACTACTTTCCCCTAATATTGTTTTTTTTATATATCTGGTTGTTTGGCTGATTTTGGTATTAAGACACTTCTTTTTTTTTATTTCTTGTTTGGCCACTTCCTGTTATCTGGTCTCTTCCTTCAAATGTGTTGAGCCAGCCAGACAGGTTGTGGGAAAGCTTTGTGTAGCTTGGGGTGCTAATCCAGGTTAGTTACTCTAAATTGAAACTATACTTCTAGAAGATACCAACTGATTCTGTTCCCTTAGAATTGCAATATATTTTCTATGCTGTCAGTTGGATAGCACTGATTTTGGTGGATTTTCCTCTAAGAATTGCACTTGACTTTAGCTGTTTTACCTTCAGTTGTTGTTAGAATTTTAGGCCCTCATGTTGAATTAAATTTAAACCTAACTGTATTATTTGAAGGTGAGTTCAGGTTATTATTATTCACTGTTGCTTTAGAATGTGGTTCACACCACACTGTTTCAGGAAAATTTTTGAGAGACTGTGCTTTAGGCCACATGACCCTAGATAATTCTCATTGAGATTGTGTTTTAGACCACATGGTCCTAACTACATCTCATTTTCCCTTGTCCTTTACAGAAAATGTTAATAGCACCACATGGTCCTAGATATAATTTTGTAAGAATGGAATCTTGGCCACATGGCCCCAAATGTATCTTACCTATTTGTTCCTTGCAGTAAAATAGTGTTTGTCACATCACATGGTTCTTTGTGTTTTAATCATAGCACATGTGTTAAGTTTGGTACATGGCTCTTTGTGTTTTAATCATGGCACATGTGTTAAGTTTGTACCTAGTTCTTTTGTTTGTGTTTTAATCATAGCACATGTGTTAAGTTTGGTACATGGCTCTTTGTGTTTTAATCATAGCACATGTGTTAAGTTTGTACCTAGTTCTTTGCGTTTTAATCATGGCACATGTGTTAAGTTTGGAGAAGTTTTCCTTAAATTTCAGAGGATGTCTTTTTTTTGTCTTCTCAGTTGAAAAGAAAAAAAATTACTTGTTTTTAAGGATTACTGTTATCCTTAAAATTATCTTATTAATGTCAATTTAAAGGCTGATTTTAAACAAAATGGCTATGGTAGTATGAAATTGGTTTTATGGGGACATCTGTTGGAAGCCTGGGAGGAATGATTGATCTGGCTTGCTGCCTACTGGTTCAGTTGGATGACTGATAAGGGATGTAAAAATCTGCCGCCATGGTCAGGTGGCCAACTGATAGCAAAGAGCTTTCAGTACATTGGTATGCAACTCACTGTATTCAGTTTGACACTGGATCCGATCAAAGTGTGTTTGGCATTACCATAACCGGGTCAAGTGGATTTTCAGATTCAGATTCAGATTCAGAAAACTTTATTATCTCTCGTTACAAGAGAAATTACATTTGTGACCACTGCCCTAAAAGTTAAGACATACATATTTATAGTTACAAACGTGACACTGGAAATTAAAATTACTTACAAACAATAAAACATGCGTGTAACACCAAAATGGGAATTTCAATCTTTCTCCTTTTGGTAGTGCAAATAAAGTACACACTCAGCCACTCTTGATTATATATACATAAATGTGTGCACGTATGAGAGAGAGAGAGAGAGAGAGAGAGAGAGAGAGAGAGAGAGAGGTGATTTATCATTAAAAATCATTAAGATGAGACATATTCCAGACATTTCTATTCCTCACTGTTCCAGGACATGCACACATAAAACAGAAAAACACACCCACACTCCAGCATCTATACTTTCCCGCTTGCTCACAGACATACACACCCGTGCACATGCTTGTGTCACAGGTGATCCATCGCCTCTTCTTACACGCTGTGTTTGTTTAAAAACGCAATGGATCTGAACACAAAGTTGACAAAGCTCTTTTTTGTGCGCATCAGCTTAGCTCTGGGAACACAAAATCGTCTGCCTGATGGAAGGAGCACAAACTGTCGCGCAAGCGTATGCCCACTGTCACTAACAATCGCACGAGCCTTGTTGACCGCACGCCTTTCATACAACTCACTCATACTCTCCTGTCTCTCAACAACAATCTTGCCACAGATGTTCACAATGCTATCCAAGAGTTTGCTGTTTTTCAAATTAAGATTTCCATACCAGCAAATGCATGAAAAAGTCAAGACAGACTCAATAACACTCCTGTAAAATGTTTCAAGAATTTTTGGCTGGACATGCAGATTCCTCAATTTGCGTAGGAAATGCATTCTAATTTGGCATTTTTTGTATGCGGACCTGGTGTGTGTATTGAAAGTGAGCTTACTGTCTAATGTTGTGCCCAGATATTTGTATTCCTCTACCCGTTCCACTTTTTTCTCCATCAATGTAAAGATCAGGCACATAATTTTCTGCTTTCCTAAAATCTATGATCATCTCCTTTGTTTTTTTTTTGACGTTAAGCTCAAGATAATTTTCTTTACACCAGGTGCTGAAACGCTCAACTTCATCAAAATATGTTACATCAGAATTGGAAAGGTCTACAAGGGCTGTATCATCTGAATATTTAATGACTGGTGTTTCTTCTGTACCAATGCAGTCGTTGGTGTACAGAGTAAAGAGGACAGGAGAAAGAACGGTACCTTGAGGGGAACCTGTGGAGCAAAAGAGGACAGATGACATGACAGATTGATAGCGCACTGACTGGGATCTGGAGATGAGGAAATCTGTGATCCACAGGATAAGCCTGGGTCTGACATTTAAGGATAAAAGTTTGTGCGCTAAGAGATGAGGCTGGATGGTGTTAAAAGCTGATGAAAAATCAATAAAAAGAATACGAACAAAAGAATCTGTTTTCTCCAGGTGAGTGTAAGCATTTGTGTAAAAGTGTGAGAGTGGCATCGTCTGTGCATGTTGTTGTTTGTATGCAAACTGATAAGGATCTTGATGACTGACTGTGTCAGTGAGGAGGTGACTGAGTATTGCTCTTTCGAAACACTTCATCACAATGGATGTTAGAGCGACTGGGCGGTAGTCATTGAGGGAAGATGGTTTAGACTTTTTTTTGGTATAGGACAGATCACTGAGGCTTTCCAGAGAGAAGGGACAGTTGAAGTTTTAATAGACCAATTGAATAGTCTAGTGAAGACATGACAGAGTTGAGATCCACAGTTCTTGTGTAATACACTACTAATTTGTCTGGTCCAGGCGCCTTTTGGATATTTAGTCTTTTAAACATTGAAAGTATTGTTGTATCTTCTATAATGATCTCATCTTCTATCTTGCTTTGATTTCCTCTTTTATCACTCCCAATGCATCGGTGAAATCATGGGCATCAAAACGACAGTAAAATTTGTTGAGTTCATTAGCGAATTGTTGTTGCTGTTCTTTTGGTAAGGCACAGTGATGATGGGATTTAGTTTGACCAGTTAATTTGAACTTGATAAGATCACTACTACTTTATTAGTGACACATTGTCCCTCACTGTGCGTTTCCTAGTCGAGATGTTACTGAAGGTCTTTGATGGCTTTTGGTTTGGCCATTGTTATTGTGTTTTTTTGCGCAGTCCTGTAGAGATTTTTATGTTTTGTATTCTTTTGCAGTGCCCCTTTTGAGTTTCCCTCTCCTTTTTTTCTTCTCTCTGTCGCAACTCAAAAGTTCTTTGTCACTTGCTATCTGAAAGCTGAATCAGTCCATGTTTAGAGTTAGTATTATTGTTTGGATTTTGGTCTCTGTTTACAGTATTAATAAAAATTGGAGGAGTAGTCTCGTACAGTCAAGAGTTTGGTTATTTGTGGTCTGGGTCTGTGCGTTAGGAACCTGGGTTACACACCGATCAGCTTCTACAGTTCTAGTCCCTGACTGTTCCATTGAGTGAATGAGCAGAGCCACATACCCCACCACTCGACCGCTGACCACACACAAGAATGTATATAATCCAAACCTTTATGAACCTATTAGTATATCAGAAATCCATAAGACATTTCGAAATTTAAAAAATAAAAAAGCCACGGGAAAGGATGGAATCTCAAATGAAATAATCAAAGCCAGTTTGCCTAATATAATTATACCTCTTAAGAATATATTTAACTGGGTACTAAGATATGGCCAGTATCCCACTCTATGGAAACAAGGCATTTGTGTACCCATCTATAAAAGCGGCGATCCTACAAATCCTAACAATTACCATGGAATTACTTTAAACTGCTGCCTCAGTAATGCTTTCTGTCAAATATTAAACAATAGGATAACAAATTACATAGAAAGCAGAGATTTATATTTATAAAAGAACAGGCAGGATTTCGAACATCCCACAGAACAACAGACCATATTCATTTTTAAAAAATATCATTGACAGTGAAATAAGAAAAAAGAATGGCAGACTATACTGTTGTTTTGTAGACTTTAGAAAAGCATTTGACAGCATATGGCATGACGCTTTACTTCTGAAACTATACAATATAGGTATCAATGGCTATTGTTGTCGGGTTATAAAAGATATGTACACAAACACGATGGTTTGTGGAAAATCAAATAATGGATTTACAAGATCAGTCCCAGTCAAACAAGAACTTCTTCAAAGCAGTTTGCTTAGACCGACGCTGTTTAGTAACTTTATAAATGATATTTCAAACTATATTGATAACAATGATTCTCCTGTTATAAACAAGATGACAGAAACATGAATATCGCATTTTATATGCTGACGACATAGTTATGTTGTCAAACACAAAACTGGGATTACAAACAATACTTAATCAACTTCATAATTATTGACAGAATGGGGCATGAAACTAAATAAAGATAAAACAAAAGTTGTCATATTCACTAAAACTGACTCAAAATTTTCAACCACATTTACATATGGAGATGACCCTCTTGAGACAGTAAATGAATACAAGTATTAAGGAATAATTCTTCGTAAAAGTGGGAGAGTTACATAAAGCACAAGATCATCTAGAAAAACAAGGTAACAAAGCTGTACATTCCTTACTACGTAAAGTAAAGGGAGAACATGTCAATGTTTCATCAATAGCAAAACTCTTTGATGCTTTGATTTCCCAGTTATGCTTTATGGCGCAGAAGTTTGGTTTCCATTTACAGAAAAGACAGGACATTTATCACAAATACCTATTATCCAGTTATCTGATCGAGAGAGTACATATAACATTTTGCAGACATATATTAGGTGTACACAGAAAAGCAATGAAATTGCCAGTACTAGCTGAACTTGGAAGATTTCCTTTGTGTCAAGAATTAATGAGTCAAGTAGTCATGTTTTGGATCCATATAATGGAATCCAAGGAAGACTCATGTCTAAGAGAAGCGTACGAAGATCTTGACCCATCATCTTCATGGAAATCTTCTGTAAAGATGATCTTCAGTAATACTGGAATGACACATGTATGGAATAACCAAAGTACACTTAACCCTCAAAGATTGCGTTATGCAATAGAGAGAAAGTTACAAAGTCAATATATACACTTTTGGGAAAAAGAAAAAGAAAAGAGCACCACGGTTAAAATTTTATAATGACATCTGTAATGAATATAGGCTTGAACTGTACCTCATCAAATGCACAAATAAACATTACAGGAAAGAACTTTGTAAATTAAGAATCAGCGCACACGACCTTGCAATAGAAAGCAGTAGATATTCCCATATAAGCGTGAAGACAGGAAATGTACAATTAGCATATAATAGAAGACAATGTACATTTTTTAGTCTCTTGTAAACGTTACGATAAAAATCAGGAATATGTTTAAAAAACATATCATAAACAAAATGGATATATACGACACTACCTCATTCAAAGTAAGTACTTTGATGTCTAATGATCTTCAGGTTGAAATTGCGAAATATGTATATGACTGCTTTACATAATGACTTTTTATGTAAAAAGAACAAATTATTTATTTCTTTGGATGACGAGTTTAATCATCGCCATCTTGTGTCCATAACTCCTTTAATGGTGTTTAGTGACAATAAAAAAAAAAAGTTTCATGTTTCACACACAGACATATATGTATGTGTATGTGCACACGTGTGTGTGTGTGTGTGTGTGTGTGTAAGGTAATGTTGCTTATAGCCAAGCCAACTGCAAAGGGTCATATCAGGGCTGTGATGTGTACATACACACACATCACAGCCCTCATATGGCCCTTTGCGGTCGGCTGGGCTATAAGCAACATTATCTTACACACACACACACACACGCGTGCACATACACACATACAAGCGTGCACACACACATGCACACACACATACACACACACACACACACAGTAACACACATACACTTACCAATGATGAGACCATTTAAAAAGAAGTAGAAACAAGAGTGAAAAAACACAGTTTGGCCACGAAAAACTACCTTCTTCTTCATGTGAAGTTTGATTCCACAATGAGGCAGGAAGGAGGAGAAGGTGGGAGAGTACAGAAGAATGGTGATAGGTAGAACAGGAGAGGACATGAGTAACTGTAAGGGAAGAGAGAGAGAGAGACAGAGAGAGAGAGGAGACACTTCGAAGTATACTGTCATTGCCAAACTGGTCTTATAACATGGGGGAGTGAAAAAAATAATAAAACAACAAAATGAAAATCAGCCTTTCTAAAATCATACAAAAAAACAGAGAGAGAGAGAGAGAGAGAAACAGAAAGAGAGAGTGAGAGAGAGAGACAGGCAGACAGACAAAGACAGAGGGTGAGAAAGAGAGAGAGAGAGAGAGAGAGAGAGACACAGACAAAGATAGAGAGAATGAAAGAAGAGGTCCACCTACCTGGATCTTCATGAGAACGCACAGTCACGATTGCTGGGTTACGGCGATCGACATCTTGTCGTTCAATGGCGCGGAAAGAGACACATGTGCTACGGTTGTGTGGAACCTGTGATATTAGAATGTGTACTGTGCCATCAGTCTCCAGTACTGGGGGGTTCCCCATGTATTTATGGGATGTGTGTGTGTGTATGTGTGTATGCATGTGTGTGTGTGTGTGTGTGTGTGTGTGTGTGTGCATGTGAGTGTGTGTATGTGTTTGTGTACATGTGTGTTATGTAGTGTGTGTGTGTGTGTGTTTGTGTGTGTACCTGTACCCATCACAGTGCAGGCCTCCAAGGGTGGTACAGGACTGCTCTTAAGGCAGGTGAAGATAGTGCTTCTCTGGGTCCTCCCCAGCACCTTCGGGTGTTTTTTTTTTTCTTCCTCCGTGTCTGTGTGTGTGTGTGTGTGTGTGTGTGTGTGTGTGTGTGTGTGTGTGTGCATGTGAGTGTGTGTGTATGTGTTTGTGTAAGTGTATGTTATGTAGTGTGTGTGTGTGTGTGTGTGTGTGTGTGTGTGTGTGTGTGTGTGCCTTGTAGATACTTGCGCTGCTAAAAAAAAAAAAGCAAAAAAATAAAGCAATTGTTTTGTGCTTTTGTTGACTTTAGGAAGGCTTTTGATTCTGTGTGGAGATTAGGACTTATGGCAAAAACTTGTAAAGCAAGGAGTCTCCAGGTGATTGTAAACATGTATCATCAAATTAAATCATGTGTTTTCATACGCGGTAACAAATCTGATTGTTTTAGTAGTTATAGAGGAGTGTGGCAAGGAGAAAATTTGTCTCCGGTTCTTTTTTCTTTGTTTTTGAATGACCTCGAACAATATTTTTCTGATCACAATTGTACTTCATTAAATATTGATTTAGATCTTCCTGATGCAGTCTTAAGCAGTTATCTTTGTTTATTTTTGCTTTTGTATGCTGATGACACTGTTTTGCTTGCTACCTCATGTAATGCTTTGCAAAAAAAAGCTCTTACTGCGCGTTTTTAAAGAGTATTGTACTGGATGGAAACTAACTGTTAATGTACAGAAAACTAAAGTTGTGATATTCAATGGACGTAAGAATAATAAACACATATTTAAATTTGGTAACAAAGTCATTGAAAATAGTAGATAGTTTCAAATATTTGGGAATCTGTTTTAGTAGATCTGGTAAATTTCATAAATGTAAAAAACATAGGCATGATCAAGCACAAAGCGCAATGTTTTCATTACTCCAAGTCGCTCGAAATCAAAAATTACCCGTGAATATTGTTTAAGATCTATTTGAAAAGATGGTTGTACCTGTGCTATTATATGGCCGTGAAATATCAAAATCACAGAAAGCTTGCAACTTAAGTTTTTAAAGCATTTACTCCACCTTAATCGCAGTACCATGACAGAGTTATTATATGGGGAACTTGGGATTTATCCGTTGTCTGTGCAAATTAAAACCCGAATGATACGATTCTGGATCTCACTAGCAACTCAAACGGATAAATATCAAGTAAAATATATTGTGTTTTATATGACTTATACCTATAAAACGGTATTTATATGTCTGGGTGGATAAGTGTATACAAAGCATTGTTGTAGAAACAGGCTATGATTGTATATGGGAAACACAGCAGTTTTCGAATGAAAGATCGTTATGTAGAAACATTTCTTTATCTTTGAAAGATAACTATGTACATTCATGGAATAGGGTGTTATATTCAAGTAATAAATGCCTATTCTATAGAAATTATAAAACAGATTTCAAACGTGAAAATTACATTGAACAATTACCTGATCTATATATATTTCCCTTAATTAAATTCCGATGTAGTAATCACAAACTCATGAATGAAGTAGGAAGAAGACTTGGTCTTGCCCGCGAGGAACGCTTTTGTAAAGATTGTAAACAAGATGTTGGAGACGAATTTCATTTCATTATGGAATGCCCAAAGTATGAAGAGTTGTGAGCATGTTTTTATCCCAGAAAGTATATGAGAGTGTGAATCTGTTTACAACCTGTGCAGACTATTCTCGGCTGGCAAGAATGTTCTGTTAAAGTTGAGTAAATATTTAAAATTCAGCAAAATTGTGTAAGTTTATGATGACCAGCCTGCTCTCTATTTTAGTGTGCCATTACGCCTTTAATACACATAAAACGCTTCCTGCATTTTGCTTAATCATTTTGTGTCATGTTGAAGTGGATTACATTTTTTTTTCTTTTGTTTTATGTCCTCCATACCCCCAAAGGGGTGACAGGATAATTAAATCGTGAAACTTGAATCTTGTGTGTGTGTGTGTGTGTGTGTGTTTATGCATGTTGTTTGTGCATGAGTATGGGTGTGTATATGTGTTTGCATTACATTAATTCTGAAACTGTTTTTTTTTTTGTCTCATTATGAAACTCTTTTTCTTTTTTTTTTTTTTTTTTTTTTTTTTATACTTTCCCTCCATTTCCAAATCCCTTTTAAGGACAAAATCACATTTTTTTTTCAATTGAAAGTCATCTGCATTGTTCCTATTGTGTGAAACCTCATCACATTGAAATGAATGTGTGTGCACTGTGTCGTGTGTGTGTGTGTGTGTGTGTGTGTGTGTGTGAGAGTGTGTATGTGTGTGTGCGTGCGTGCGTGTAGTAGTAGTAGTAGTAGTAGTAGTAGTAGTAGTAGTAGCAGCACTTCAGTTTTATGTCTTTGCACATTTGTGACATTAGACAAAGAGAGAGAGAGAGAGAGAGAGAGAGAGAGAGAGAGAGACGCATAAATGTCTGTGACTATATAAGTGTATGCATAGTGTATGCATAATGTGGTTATCTAAGATTATACGATCGTTCCATGATGGCATGATAGCTCGCCTATCTTACCCCTTCCCCGAGTCCAACGGAGAGAAGCAAGGATGTGTCCTGGCACCGACCCTCTTCAGCCTCATGTTCGCCCCAATGCTGTTTTCTGCTCTCTCAAGTACCAATGCGGGGATCACTGTCTGCTACAGATGTGATGGCTGCTTCTTCGACTTAAGGTGCTTGAAGGCCAGAACAAAAGTTCTTGAGGCCCTTGTGAGAGACTTCCTTTTCGCTGATGACTGTGCACTTGCAGCACTCAATGAACCAGACCTGCAAGAGCTTGCCAGTTGCCTGCCTGCAGCAGCAAAGGCCTTTGGCTTGACAGTCAGCCTGCAGAAAACAGATGTGATGCTCCAACCAGCATCCGGCCTCTCTCCTCCAGAACCAAAGATCGTGACTAAGGACACGACCCTGAACAATGCTGACAGTTTCACCTACTTGGGGAGCTGCTTGTCTTCAATGTATGGCATGGAGAAGGGTCGAACAGACTGGCAAAAGCAGGAGTTTCCTTCGGCAAGCTTTGGAAGAGAGAGTGGGGCGAGCGTGGCATCACTCTTAAGTACCAAGCTGGCAGTCTACAGAGCAGTTGTTGTCACCTCGCTGCTCTACGGCTGTGAGACCTGGACACTGTACAGGAAACAACTGAAGACTCTGGATCAGTTCCACCTCTGCTGCCTGCGTAAGATCATGAGTATCACCTGGGAGGACAGGATTTCCTATAGGAAAGTGCTTCGCAGAGCAAAGATGCCTGGTATCGAGGCGCTGATCATGAAAGTGAAGTTGAGGTGGGTTGGGCATGTGGTGCGAATGGACGACACGCAACTTCCAAAAATGGTCTTCTGCTCTGAGCTGGCTGCTGGAACAAGGAACATCAGGCGGCCACTCAAACGCTTCAAAGACTGCCTGAAAGTATCACTGGCAGCCTGTGGCATCCTGCTTCAGGGCTGGGAAACACTTGCCACAGACCGCAGTGCCTGGCGACTTGCTGTCCCACAAGGACTAAATAGCTCCGAAGAGAAGTGTTTGCAGGAATTGGATCAGAGGCGCCAAGCCACAAAGAGAGAAGACCTGACCCAGTGACAGCTGTCGCTTGCCCAGAGTGCGGACTTATCTGTGTATCCAGCTTTGGCTTGTGCTCACACTTGAGGAGTCACTGACATCTTCGTCAACCACAACGGACATCCATGATGATGAAGTGCATATAAATGTCCCTTTAAACATCCTCAAGTTCATTTACCATCATTATCAGGCATGTCTTTGTGTGATGTCTTTTCAGACCTAAAGCTTGCCTTCAATGTTGTTTTCTCTTTAATTTGTAGTCCGGTTAAGCATTTACTTTAAGATTATTTGCAGGTATGTTGTACGGATGTGTGTGTGTGTGTGCATGCGTGCATGTGTAAGTGTGTGTGTGTGTGCAAGAGAGAGAGAGAGAGAGAGAGAGAGAGAGAGAGAGGGAGAGAGTCAGCACATCCGTGTGTGTGTGTGTGTGTGTGTGTGTGTGTGTGTGAGTGCGTGCATCTATTTATACATGTGAAAGTGTGTCATGCAATCATTCATGTATGCATGGATATTCCCTCGATGTGTGTGTATGTACATGTTATGAATTTGTCATCAATAGTACTTCTGAGTCTTTCACTTTGGTTGATGGCTGGGTTGGTTTTACCTGGTTAAATTTTAGTTCCACTGAAGTCTCTCTGGCACATAAATCAAACTGCTTAATGACAGGGCCTCTCTCTTGTCATAGATCTGAAAGACAACACAGACATGGCAATACAGTAGGCAGTATGTGAAATCCTATTTATATCCTGAAACAGATAGACCAGACACACATACAGCATCAGTATCAAGCTAACATGAATATCATTCACCTAGGAAGATTATGCTTTATCCAATCATCCAAATTTGTTGGTTTGTTTGTCTGTCTGTCCACAAAACTACAGAAGTGACCCTAAATCATTCAATCTAATATTCAAACATTGTTCAGGCTTCACTGATCATCATTTTCACCTTGTGTCCAAACAGCCTTTGAGCAGGTAGCCTGTTTAGTCATACTAGTCTATCACACCTGATTATGCATTAAACTGCTAGGAAAGGAAGGTAACTTGCACAGAACTTCCCTCCCAATGAGCATGCAGAAATCTGGTTAGTAATTTGGACGATTAGAAAGAGTTTTTTTTTATGCTCACATGTCATAACAATATCAAGCAAGCAATAAAACAGTGAAAAAGTTTTTGTCAACGCATCAAAAGTCTGAAAGTGCCTCCAACTGTACAGAATTTTAATATGCTAATTTAGAATCATTTCGCAATAGACCGACAGATTTATCAGCCTCTTGGTAGAGTTTAAGTGAAGGACAGGACTCAGGTAAGAGATGCTACTTTGGCTGTAAATTCAGAAAAAGATAACACATTTGTGGAAAGATGGAGGGAGGCCCAAAATCTTCTTCTTCCCTCTACTCCTTGGGGAGTCCCTGGAGCACCACATTCAAGAAAATGACAAAGATGACCCATCCAGTTTGGTGCTCATATGGATCAAAGGACAATACCCATGATCTGTTCAGTGAGATTAGGGAAGAATGATTGAAGTGATTTTTAACAACTCAGAATTGTTGATGCCCAGAACCAGTATGAATGAGTGCCTCCCCTCCCTCCTCTCAGCTCTGGAAAAAAGGCCACTAAGGCCATCACACAGCAGTGCCCGTGAACTTTCTGATTTTGACGACTTTGGCATGGAATGCAGATAGGAAATCAAAACACAAGTCATCACAGTGTATATGAATTCTGTTTTTGTACAAAATAAATTCTGAGAAATATGTACCAGTTTGAATAACTGCTTTTCTTCTGACTGAGAACTTAGAACTTAGAACCCAATCACTACCCCCACCTCCAAAATATCAAAAAGAGAGGGCTTCTCCAGTTTCTAAATGAATCGCAAATGCGCCTGATTTAGAAGAATTAGCTCCCCTGTTTATATGACACTATCTAACCTGAAATTGGGTTCACTGCAAATCTGACTGACCTTAATACAAAATTTCTTTGTCAACAAAGATGCAACAAGAACTGTTGCAATGCTCTTCTAGCCTTTACAAATATTGGAACTAATGCCGATGTGTATTTTTTCTCTTTTATTCTTATGAATCTTTGCATGAACTTAAATGTTTAGTCTCTTTACATCTGACTTCTTTCTGTTTCACCTTCACCTGCCCCATCATAGTACCCATCCCCCACCTCCAGCCTTTTTCCACTCCTTCAATTCTCTCTCTCTCTCTCTGTCAAAATAAAAATGATAAAAATGCTTTTGCTTCAAGTTTCTGATTTACGCTCACTTTTAAAATATCATTATTGTACTTATATATTTTTGTAATTGAAAAAATTAATGACATAGAAAAAAAAAAACCATTGCACACACACACACACACACATTCACAATTGATGAGGTGCAAACACATCTAGGACTCATGACTGGATTACACAGTGATATGATGCAGAATATTGTTAACTCTAATTAGTTTGCCCATTAAATAACTGTAACAGAAAAAAAAATGCAAACAGAAGACTTCCCAAAACAAGAACAGGAGAATGGGCCACAAAAGCAGAATAACAATTGATGATATTAAAAAAAGCAAAGATTAGAAAAAAAAAAACAGGTTCAGAGAGAGAGAGTGAGTAGAGAAGAGGAAGTTACTACAGCAGAAGTTTCATAAGACAGGGACACAACTTGTGGCGAGAGAGCCCATGAGGTCCCCCACAGGATCTTTTGTGGTGCTGTGTGTGTTTTATACACTGTAATATATGGAGTCCTACCCTCTCCAGGTCCTGTGCTACTGGCTGGAAACCGCTCAGCATGCTGACATCCAGTATTGTGCGGACAGCATACACGTGATCTGTCGACCTGCAAACAGTCATCAACAGCCACAGTTTGTTTTGGGGGCATTATAATTACTATTGTTGCACTTTGATGAAAATAGTGACTAATGCTAATCCTTATTTATAATTCTTATTCTTATCACACTATTATTGTTATCATAATTACTATTATTGTTATCATAATTAGTATTGCTGTTATACCTGATGCACACCTCAACGCAAATAGTGACTTGTGATGATCCTTATTATTACTATAAATTATCATTCTTATCATTACTATTATATTTTATCATAATCATAATTACTATGTTGTTGTTATACCTGATGCACACTTCAATGCAAATAGTGACTCTTGACGAGTGGATCTGGCGTGTGGGACGTTGTCTCCTGTTCACATGACGACCTCTGTGGTGCCTCATTCGGTCTGGCACGTTTCTGCCTCTGTTTCTGTTGTTGTCTTCATCACTGTCTCTACTGTCATCAGGGCTCTCATCGTCACTGCATCCCATGTTACAGTACTGGCACACCTCATCTCTGGCATAAAACAAACACAATTTCAAATGTTATTCAGAAATTTTTGTTACAAATATGAGAAAAAAGACCAGCAGAGACAAAGAGATAAGGGACGAGAGAGAGAGAGAGAGGTAAGGTAAGGTAATGTTGTTTATAGTCCAGCCGACTGCAATGGGCCATATCAGGGCTGTCACTGCATTGAAGTCAACTCACAAGTCATTCATTCACACAACTCTTTAGAATAATCTAAAAAAAACACCCCAAATTTTGTCACAAATCTTTCCATTATAAAATCTCAGATCAGATGAAAAATGTTAATCTCTTTCAAAAATGGAATGATTTCATCAAGTGGAACATCTCTGAGCACGGGTTTTCATGAGAGAGAGAGAAACAGACGAGACAGACAGACACAGACAGACAGATACAGAGTGACAGACAGCGAGAGAGAGAGACAGAGAGAGCAAGCAGGAAAGAGACAGAAAGAGAGAGAGAGCAAGATGAAGACATTAACCACAGACATACTGACAAACAAAAAGTTAATTAAGAGAGAGATTCTTGACACGCTTGACTCTTGACGCGCGCATTAACGCTGCGCCTTTTAATATGGGGCCAACGGCCCATTCACATGAGTCACGCAACATTATTTCAGAAATCGAGAAAACCCTAAAAACAAAAAATCTGAATTAATTAAGTCACATCATCAACATTAATCAGATCAAAACAAGTTGAATCGACATTTATCAACAAAGCAATTACTTCAGTAGTCCATTTTCTATGTACCTTATTTGTTTAAAGAATCATATAGTATCCCACTAGGTCCAATCGAAATTAAATTTAAATCGGAATGAAATCCACAGTCAACAAAATAGATCTAATCAAATTAGAATCAACAATTAGCATTAAGATATGTATAAGCCACAAATCAAAAGAAGTGAGATAGAATTCCAAATCGTATCCAGTTAACTCGCCTTTAAATTTACTATCAATTATCAATCTAGTAAATCTTCATATTTCATGGACACCTCAAAATGTATAAGTTGATGACTATCTGAGTCGAAAACTAGGACAATTCACAATGAGCGTCCATGTCACATCCAAATTAAAATCTATATTCAAATCGAAATCTGTGTTATATCCGTATATATACCTGTCTTAAAACCAAATTTAGACTACGCCCACATACGTCACGCAATGTGGAATTTATAGTTTGTCTGGTAGGTCAGTTTGCATACGTGGTTCATGAAAACATTTACCCCCAAATTACTACTCATCTGGATATACATTCTGAAAATTTGGTGTTTTGACCGGTCATTAATTATTAGCAAATAGTACAGGGATAGTAAGGGTCAGTCGACCCAACATATCTATATATGATGACACCACCTGCCCTACAATTATACCATTCTAAGGCATTCATGCATCTTTGCTGGAACATATCATGCAAAACCAACTTGCAATTATTCAAATTTAGCATAAACTGAACAGTAATTAACATTTTTTGTTTCAGTCAACACGTCTGTTTTACCTAACAATCAAATCCCATGTATACAAGGCTGGCCAGAACTAATTATTATGTAACAATTTTTGTGACCAGCCTCAATGTGATGACAATTTTTTCTCAGAATAAAAGCACCAATCATAATACAAACATGTTCCATTTGCCATTCTTTCCTCAGTATTACTGTTAGTATACAAACACATTCCGATGGACTTTTTTATGACTTTCCTTTTAGTCCTTTGAAGTATAATCATGTCTTTCCGACACTACCGCTTATCATGCACGCATTCCTGCAGGTCTTAATTAACATATTCAAGTCATGTTATAAACATCACTTTCCAGCACCACTATTGAAAAACACCAGGGACGTCCCCTTGATAGAATTTAAGCGGACCAATCAAATTAGTTTCGACTACCCAAAGGTTAATAATGTGTATCTCAATCATCATTAGCAAATACTATGATACTATTACTACAGATGAAATTCTCTCTGTTTTTAACGCATAGAACACATACATAGCAACGTCCCGTGTAATTTCAGCATTATCATTTTCTACCAGGCTTTGTATGTGATTATACTGATATTTCTAAATGTTTGTAAATGTATTTATCTCTCAGTTTCCTATAACAAGGACAAACTGTTAAAAAGTGTAATTCAGTTTCCACTACTGGGCAAAAGGGGCATGTTGTAATCGCTAAATTATCTATATATTTCTTGTTTACATGCAAATCATTTGTCCCCAGACGTAGTCTAGTTAGCGCTTTCCTAAACTTGGCTATAGTAATTACACTTAGGTATTCCTCGGTTTGAAGTAGAGTTCTAAAGGAAAGATACGTTGAAAAGCATTCGCTATTCTCTAACTTATCGTGCCAGTTCTCTTTGTAGCAGTCTATTATTCTTTGTTTTAGTAATAAAATGAATCTATATTCATCACCTACTCCTTCATTTGTCCAAACTTCAGAAAAGCCATACATATCTAGACAATGTTTATCTCTAAAGCCCAGTTCTGAGGTTTGTTCATTTCTGTCTTCTCTCTTTCATATGCTTGTTTTGGTATTCTGTCTGGTAACATTTTAATAAGTCTGAACCAGTATCGAATTGCTATTATTGTGCTATCAATACTTATTGGGTATCTTCCCAACTCCCCATAAAAACTAAATTATTTGGTGTTTTCTTTCCTACTCCTAAATATATTCTTACATGCAAATAAATGAATATTTTCTATGGCTTTGTAGCTGATTTAATCCCCATGCTTCTGCTGAATACAAGAGTAAGGGCTTGACTTGTGTGTCAAACAATTTAAAATATATAGCTAAGTCCAAGTGTCCTAAACTGTACATTGTTTTTCATTATTTCTATAATCTTACCTTTCGCTCTTCCCGCATATTCCGAGAGTGAAATGTCAACAGAAAGTTTAGTTGTCAAGGTGAAGCCTAAATATTTGTAACTATTCAATACTTCAATTTCTTGACCTTTGTAATACCATTTTTCTGTTCTGCCTAGGTAGCCACCTTTCCTGAAGACCATTGTTTTAGTTTTGTGTAGGTTAACTGTCAAACCTAAAGAATCTGAAGCTTCTTGTAAATTCTTTATCTGATTTAGGCCGGCTGGAGTTAAGGAAATTAGGGCTATGTCATCTGCAAATAATAAGGTAAAGATTTCCTCCGTTCCATGTAGAAATTGGTATCCTTGTCTTCCTTTCGTTGTAACATTGTTTGCTACTTCTGTTATTAGTAAAGAGAAAATCAGAGGCGACAGTAAGCAACCTTGTTTCACTCCAACCATGCACTCAAAGAAATTCCGTTAAGATCGCACCGTGTCTTACGCATGCTTGCACGTTCCTATAAATATCTTTCAACATGGTAAGCATTTTTGTTGATATTTTATGTTTACTTAGAAATGTCCACAGTTTGTCTCTTTTGACAGTATCAAAAGCTTTTTGGTAATCGATGAATGCTATATATAGTTTACTCCTGCGTCTACCATATAAGCAGTTACTTATCATAGTTATTAATGTAAAAATATGATCTATCGTAGAGAACCCTTTCCTAAATCCTGCTTGTTCTCTGCTTATTTTGTTTTCCTCTTTGGCCCAATTATAAAGTCTGTTATTTAATATTGCTGTTAAACTTTTGCTTAATATGCACAATAGTGATATACCTCTGTAATTTTCTGGGTTCTGCATGTTGCCTTTCTTGTGTAATGGAACTATAACTGCTCGAGACCATTCTAAGGGAAGTAACCGACTTGGAACAACTTATTGAATAATTTTGCTAAGAATGGAATTATCTTATATCCTATTGTTTTCAAAAATTCTGGAGGAATTTCGTCTAATCCTGATGCTTTACCTGATTTCATTTTCTTATAGCTGAACTTATTTCATCATCAGATATCTCTATGTCTAAATCTTGAACAAAAACTTCTTCAATAACTTGCTGAGGTACTTCATGGTCATTATTTGAGACATTTATTTTGTGATTTAGTATACTTTCAAAGTGTTCTTTCCATTGCATACTTGTGATAAGTGGCTGTTTTATTCTTCTTCTCCTAATGCTTCTTATCGTGCTCCAAAATTTCTGACTATCTTTCTGATTTTGTGTAAGAGCATCATAAATTTGTTTCTTATATAACCTCTTTTTTCCTCCTCCAAGTAGTTCTTGATAGAGAGCTCTTTTGATTCTGTAAGTCTCCTTTCTTTCTTTGACTTTTACTGGGTCCTTCTTCCTGTTAATATTGGTTAGTTTACTCAGTGCCTGACTAGCTTCTTTCTTCTTCAGTAGACAATCATTGTCAAACCACCCACTGGTGGTTTTGATTGGACCTCCTCCTATTCCTATTGTCTTGCACATACTTTTCCCTGCTTCCTTTATAGTATATTAAAATGTTCTATACTCCTGTCTACATCATAGTCTATTTCCTGCATAATTTGATCTAAGACTATTTGAGAACTTTCAGAGATTCTAAGAAAGAAATGTAATCTTGTTGTTTAGTAGAATCCCATTTTATCTTCCTTGTGTGTTTTCTTTTCTTCATCTGATTTAGTATCCGATAAAGTACTCTGTATTTCCATCATGATTGGCATATAATGTGATTCAACTCTTTCTTTAACTGTGCATTTCATTACATTATCAACCAATTCAATAGAGCATAAGAAAAAATCGATAGTACTATTTCCTCTTTCTGAGAAAAATTTGAAGGCACCATCAAAATTTCTCATACGCAATCCATTTAATGGTGTAAGCTTAAAGACTGTACAAAATTCAATCAATCTTTTTCTGAAACCATTAATGTAGGAATCTTTTGATTTTCGTGCGTACACATTCTGCTCTTTATCAAATACATCACTGTCCTCAGCAAGACTTAAGCCCCATTCTCCAATACCAGCATCTAGGTCTCCACCAATGGCATAAAAGAAATCATTTCCTTGCTCAACTTGTGACACCATAAATTGTTCAATCAAATCAAGAGTACAAGAATAATCCTTATCTGAGTAAAAACGACTGTCCACAGGGTGTACATAAATAGCAAAATACAATATATCTTTATCACATTGTAACAGATTTTTCATTACTTTTACACATAACACATTTTCCATATTGGTATCGATAAATTGTACATATTCTGATATGGTCTTGTTAATGATCATAATAATACTACCGGAGGGGCGACCCATCTTTGTAAATTTTGTAGCTGGACAATGAGAGCACAAAAAATCTTGAAATTTTACATCAAAATCAAAAGATTTATAGAAAAATGTTTCAGAAAGGCAACAGATATATCAACGTAGTAATAAAATCATAAAAATCTGGGTCTGCCAAGAGACTTTCAGTATTCCAACAAAGAAAGGAAAGACTTCTTGGATTATCAGTTGTTTGTTCTGTCTGTGAACGGCCCTGGCCTACCCTTCATTTCTTTTCTTTTTCCTTTCTTTCTTCTTCGTCAAGTTCCCGCGGGTTCCCCCTGATTGTGTGTGTGTGTGTTTTTGGCAGTGCTTGTGTGTGAGCGTAGCGCACGTTTGGTTGCAGTGCAAGTATTTATCTTTTCTTTCTCTCCTTCGCTTGGCCTAACGCTTTCATCACCCTTTGTGTGCAACGCCTGAATAGTGTTGTCAAGTGTTTTTTGTTGCGAGGCTGGTGTTTTGTTTTGAGCTGGCCCAGTCTTTGTGTCAATGCTAGGTTTACTGAACTTTTCCTTCTCTTTATGCATTAGGCCAGTGCTGGTGTTTTGGTTGGGAGTGTCTGCAGTGTCACTGTTGTGCTGCGAGCGAGGTATGCTGTCGATCAGTATGTCAGTTTTGTCTGTCGTGCGAGCCGGCTGTGTATACGACCCTGACCCCAGTATGTCCCAAACGCTGATTAGTTGTTCGGTTTGTTGTTGTTTGGGGTCACTCGAAATGAATGAAAGAGGACCTGTGTGGACCCGTGGCTTTTATCTTTTGTGTTTGTCTGTTAAAGAGGTCAAGCTTGCATCATCCTTCGTGCTACTCGGTTCTTTCGTTCCATCTGACTGTCCTTCTTTCACACTCACATGCACTTTCCCATCCATTTCTCTGGGATGTAACAATGCTCGTATACTTTTTCCTTCTTCTTCTACATCTTTTCTTACACTTGATCCTTTCATTCTTTGCATCAGACAGTTCTCATCTTCCGTTTCGTTGTCCTCTTCTGAAAAAACTCCTCCTATTTCATATACCAGTTCTATCCAAGATAACTGAGTTTCCAAATCACTTCCACTTTCACTCTTCGCCTCACTCTCATCTACACTCACATGTTTTCTATCAACCTTGCTCATTCTTCTTCTTTCATTCTTTCCACTTTCACTCCCATATTTCTTCCTTTCCGCTTCACTTCTTTTCTCGTCTCTCTCTCTCTCACTCTCAATCTCTCACTCACTCTCTCATTTAAAGATTTTGTCTCATTCTCTCTCTCTCTCCCTCCCACTCAAGGGTCCAGTCTCTGGCACCACTGCCTTCTCTGTCTCTACCCACCCAGACTTGTCCCCTCTGTTTACTGTGTGCCCAGTAATCCCCGACCACATTTCGTCTCCTGGGCATCTCATCATGGTCATCCTGAACATTTCTTCTGTGCTGCGTGTTGTATTGTCCGTTTGGCATTTATTCCCTTCGCGGATGCAGTTTGCCTTTAACGAAGTATCCTGACCTGCCCTCTTCTCTCAGTCCTTTTAGAACCGCTGCCTGTCGTCTAGTCCTGTCCTGGGCAAATCTAATTCCTTCTTTCTTTAACCTCTCCCTAGCCACAGAGTTCCTCAATGTTTTCATAACGTCTTTCCACCTTAGCATCTTTACTAACACAGGCCTTGGCTGGTGACTTAACAGGTTGAATCTCCCTAATCTATGCGCCCTCTCGATCGCATCTTCTGCCCAGTCCTCTTGGTAGATGTTTCTCTAACAGTTCTTTCACCAAGACTACGCAGTTTTCTTTTCCGTTTTCATCTGGCATTTCCTTCAGTCCAAAGATCTTCACATTGTTCCTTCTCGAGAAGCTCTCTAGCCTGTCTTGCTCATCTTCCATGCCGCCCACTCTATTCCCTGTGGTGTGCCTGTTTCTCATCTAAGTGTTTAACTGCATCTCTGTTTGCTTGTATGTCTTTTTTCATGTCTGAAACATCTTTGCGTAGTTGGTTAAGTGATTCTGCCATGTGAGTCTGCTTCTGATCGATTCTATTGATTGTTTCTGCTTGAGAGTTGAAGGCGTCTGAGAGTAATGTCATGGCTGTGAGTATTTGTGACATTTGTGTTTCAATGTTGGTCAGTTTTGTTTCTAGTTTGTTCTAGTTCCTTGGTTTCTTCATCAGGCTTCACGTTGGTATCAAGACTAGGTCCTGGGTTCAATTCCACGTCATTACTTAAGACAAGCTTCTTCCAGAGATAAGTGAGGTTAAGCATCAGGAGGAGTGCAACACATGGGATCAGCTTCGGGTTAGCCTGGTCAATTGTGTATGTTAACTCCATCCATGTTATTTCAACACTGTGACTCCCTAGCCTTGGCCATTCCGACTCGGCTTCTGCACCGCTTTCACTTCCTTCAGTCCACCATGTTTCGTAGGCACTTAAAATTCCATACGGTACCCCTTCCGGCATTTTCTGTATCCCTTGGATAACCGAGTGCGGGCCGAAAGCTTCGCGCGTCATGTTGGTAGCCGAAACTATTGTCAGTGCAAAAAACACCACAACACAACAAAGCCCACCAGGATATTGCGCACTCCTGACACCTTTAACCTCTCACCATCTTTCTTCATTTTGCCCCTCTTCACTGACCGTAATGTCCCGTTGAAGAGCCCTATCCTCGCCCTCCACACCTCCGTTTCAATCATTTCTGTGGTGCTGCAGTCGCTTTCACTAACACCAAGCACTCTGACACTTCTTCAAGTCGCCAAAGAGGGACCAAACGTGCACAAACTGACTATAACCACGCAACTTTGTCGGAGCTCAGGATACGAGTTATTTACCATCCGCCATCTTGTCACGTGACTCAGAGAGAGAGAGAGAGAGAGAGCTAATAACCTACATACTGCTGACACACATCACCAAAAATATCTGCTGAGAACTGCTCTTGTATTTTGCCTTCTGAATACGATAGTTTCGTTCCCTTTTCTTTTTTTCTTCTTAATTTGAAAACTTTTGCCCCAATATGTGCTTTAAGGTGCTTGGAGATTTTCTTTAGAGGGGGAAGGGAGGCTTAGAAGGATCGTGAAGACTGAGAACAGCAGAGAGAGAGAGAGAGAGAGTTCAGACTTCAGATGGTTTATTGTTCAGACATTGTGTCCATACAATCGAGTTAGTTTTATACAAATATCATTCCTGAGCTTTTCTGTGACGTTGTTCCACACAAGATACTTTAGAAAACTCTCTCTCTCTCTCAACAAAACAGGAAACTAACACGTGAGTGTGCAAACACTCAAACAAAAATAGATGCACACAAACAAGCAGACCCACATAAAGTCAAAAAGAATTTATGCAAGGGATGGGAGTTGTCGCATAAAAAAATAACAGGCCAGCAACCGGTAAACAATACGTGACAACAATTCAGACCATGAATTTATCCACAGTCGCACGTGAAATGACAGTGATCCAACTTGCTACTGTGGATCTGAAGGCATAAAAAATAAACTTGGCCAGATTCACTATTGATGATGGATCAGTGGTGTTAAAAATGGATAATTTTTGTGTTCTGTAAAACAGCAAATTGAAACCTGACAGACAGATCGTCATAAATCGGGCAGAAGTACAAAAAATGCGTTTCATCTTCTTCTTTTCTTTTCTTTTTTTTAAACATTTTTATTTGCTTTTATTCTTATTCCACATACAAAGAGAAAGAGGGGAAAAAAAAAAACCCAGACACACATATAAAGAAGCCAAACAAAAAAAGAAATAAACAGCAACATTCATAACTAAGAGTTAAGTATAAAGCAAGAAACAGACAGACAGACAGACAGACAGACAAAAAGCAAACCACACACATGAAAAAGAAGAGGGAGGGAGAGAGAAGAGAGAGAGAGGAGTGTGTTTCAGCATAGCATTGTCAATGTATAAAAATATGGTTACTTGTTGGCAATGCTATATAAGAAATATACATAAACCTGAATGCATAATATTATTCTAGTATTACTACCCAAAAGAGATGTATACATGCGTTTGATAAAAGAAGAAGAAAAAAAAGTATATATTTTGCAAGATAAATCAGCATGCATACACAAATAATATAGGAAAGACAGATGGATAGACAGACAGATCAACAGACAGACAAACAGGCAAGCAAAGAAACGGGGAGACAGAATGGGTTGGGTCACAGCAGTGAAGATAATATATATGTTATTATCATAAGATACATTATTTCTTGAGTACCAATGACAGAAATATTTCAGCAGCAAAGGGCCACACAGGATATCCTCCCAAAGGAGGATCAAAACAAAACAAATAAAAGGAAAAAGATGACATGATTAGTCTAGTAATTGTTGTAACATTATGCATCATATGCATTTATGTATCAATGCAGAAAAGACATCTTCCAGAGACGGTAACTAAAGCAGCTAAGTATTAGAAATCAATGCTTCATAAGCAAACCATCTGGCATGAAAATCCAAGTGGTTCATAGTTAACCCTCACGGTGCTCTGTATAACAATTTATGCTTTAAAGAAATGTAGTTAAAATGTAGGACAGGAAACTCGTCACACACCACACTTGAGAATTTGGCTTCTGCATACATATATTTGCACTAGATATGCAAACTATACATTTTTAGAAGAAGCTAGAGATGTTGTAGAATCTAGTGAAATAACTGAAAATACTGTAGGTTGTACCTACTTGGAGACTGACCTCAAAATATAAGCAGGCAAAATTTCTGAAAAAGTTATTTGAAAAGTAAGTCAAATGTTAGGAGAGACACAGTTTTTCTTCTGTACTACCTAAACACTTCAGACTTGAGATAAAATGAAGACAAATATGTGCTGGAAACATGGGGAAAGATGATAATTCTCTTGACTTGAGCTATGTATAATGAATTGTGCCTCAAATGATGTACCTATAATTCAGCATCAAATGATGGACAATCGAATTTCGAAATTTCACTATATAAGGGAAATGGGGTTTGTGCAGGCTTGTCTTGAAGCTAGATAGGTAAAACTAACTATGTTTTTTTGTAAACTAGAGAGATAATGAGGAATCTGAAAAAAAAAAATAATTACAAGACAGTACCCTGATGGCAGCTGAAGATATTCTTCACAGTGTAATCCAGAACATTGGTGAAAAGGTAATCCAAAACGTCAGCCACATTGTTTGAAACACCACAGTTTTTTCCTGCTTGAATGTCAAAACACTTGAAACTTGGGAGAAAACAAGAAGAATATGTCCTTGGAAGACACAGAACAAAGTTAGGGCCTTGGTCTTCTGTGGAAGGTTGAAAAGCACTTGGAGCAGAGTCCCACGTCACATCCAGAACATTCCCAGCCAGAGCGCACATGAGTAGGATGGCCAGCAGTACAGTTCCTCTTTCTTCAACTCCTTCACTCTCAGCATCTCTCTCCTCTGCAGTAGTGCTTCCAGATTCTGGATCACACAAGAAAACATATATCCTAAGTCTTCTGTTCATTTCATTGTTTCATAATGGTGCAAGAGATGTTACAGAGAGCTTGACTCAGTTTCCACTAATTAATTAGTCTGATTTTCAGAAAGAAAAAAAAAAATGACCAGCATTACTTATTCATTCTATGAAAAATGAAGTCATGCATAAAATCATAAATAAGAATAAAATCTGAATCACTAGCATATAAGGAGGGGGCAGGGCTATAGCTTTCATTGGAAGGCACGCCCACTCGTGACACGCCCACACTGTTTCCAACTAAAAAAAATAAACAAAAAAAGTTATAAATTGTTCTCTTCAAATCACCTTTTACTGATCTCTAAAGTGCTTTCAAAAACACCTACAATCACCCAGAAACGATCTTCTAGTTTGATCAGGCCAAAGCCTATCACTCCTGTAAGTAACCATGTACCCTGCCCCCCTTCCGTCCCCCCTTCCTTCATGTGGCGGACCAACAAATGTAAAATAACCAATGACAGCACGCAGCATGTGTTCCATCACTCGACAAACAAAATAATCAAAGTTCATCCACTCACCTGCTTCGCTTTCGTTACTACAGCCTTCGGCAACTGATTGTTCACTCGTGCCACTTCCACGCAACTCCTGCTCGACTCGGTCGCTGATTTTACTCATTATTTCAGTCAAAACCGACGAAAAACTTCGAGAGATAACTGACTGACAAGGCTTGCCGGTGCACAATGGATACTAGCAAGTCACGTGAACTGATCAACCCGGATGTTTAGCAGTGGTGGTATAACGGTTCTCGTCTGAGCCACGATCGTGGCCCTCTCTGTTAACCCAACCAATGAAATGAAGAAAAAACAAACCCGGTCAATATGCAAATTTGTCATCACTCGACAAAAAAAATGTCCCAAAGAAGGTGAACTCACTAAAAAAACCCGTCCCCCCCCCAAGTCCCAAAACAGCTCTGACTGTTGCTAAACACTACCACATAACAGAAATCCCCCACCTGTAATAGAAGTCGCTGAACAGGCACCCAAGCCCGGACAAAAATGATTAAAAATATAAATACTACCTTTTGGTACAATGAATTATTTTTCCTATACTTTGCATATAATGAAGTACTGAAAAAAAAAAGGAACAAACCAGGTTCATATGGCTATTTTCTCACAAAAAAAAAATAAAATGTCCAATTTGAAGGTGAACATGACTAAAAAAATTTACAGGCCCGGTATTTTAAAGTCAAAAGAAACAGTTCTCTGAAATGTTTAAACACTACACACATATCCAGAAGAGACCCACAAGACAGTCTACTGCAGAAGTTCTGCATGAAACTGTGCAAAGCAATGTCCTTTACACAGATGGGCCTTGCAAATTGAGCACCCCATAACAGTTTCTTTGCTGTGGCCGCTTGGCTGACGACGCCCCATCTTCATGCACTGCACACAGCTCTTCTTGCGACCTGGCATGCGAATTATCGAGTGCTCAGTTGGGTCAGTGACAGCACGCCCCAGTAAAGTTGGCTGCATGGTCATTTGCCGCTTGGTGATGACACTGCCGCGCACCAACCCCTCAAAGACAGAAAGCCTGAAGTACAGCGGATCCTGGATCCGCTTGGACCCTGGGTCTAGGGGAGTTGGTCTTGCAGAAAATGATGAAGGAGTTGATCAGGCTGCTCTGGACAAAAAACCAAAACAAATATCTCCACCATTTCCTGCAGGACCGACCCACAGGGTAGTAGGCCCGGTGCTGGTCATGGAGATCCACCCCGCCCATGTTTTTGTTGTAGGTGATGACGGGCTGTGGGACAGGACAGGCACTTCTTCACGCTTGCCTGCAATCAAAGCAGACTAATTTTGAGTCTTTTGTTTGGGATTAAAAAGAAACATTGAAATATATCAGTTTTTTTTTTTTTTATATCAAATTTAGAAAGTAAATAAAAAGAAATACACTACAAAAAAAAATGAAAAAGGAATACAAAAAAAAAAAAAACACTTACCTACATACCTACTTTATAGGGCAGAGGTGCTCCTGTTTGAAGGTAAGTTGTTTTCTATCCAGATGGAAACTGTAGTGATAGTGATAATACAAGACTGAAATGTTCACTCACCTTTACCAGTCTGACGAAGTGCTTTTCCCATCACTGGATCGACGTTGGTGGAGAGGACAGCAATGGTGCGCTTGTCTTGCCAAAGTGTAGCCACCATCGACCCCTGCTGCCGGAACTTGACCTCCCCTTTCTTCATCTTCTGGCCTTTCTTTCCCTTCCCCTTTCCTGACTTGCTGACTGTCAGGTCATCAGGCCAGCCTTTACGATTCATGCGGATGGTGCCACATGAACGCGTCTTGTGGGCCAGAAGCTCATCAGCCAGGGCGACGGATGTGAAGAAGTTGTCATGGTAGAAGTGGTGCCCCTTCTCCATGTACTTCTTCCCCACAGTCATCACCACATGGTGTCCAAGACCACCTGCAATAAAATATATACTAAATCAAACTATCAATGTCAGTGTGTTGCTGTTTTAAAATTGGGTGTAATTTTCTTCTTATAGAAAGAAAGGGAGACAAGAGAATCTGGCAGTGTGTGAATGTTTGTACGTACATGGAATAATAATACTGGTTTTGTTAGATAATACTTGGTCAGCAATCAAACCTCTGTATTTATAAAAAAAAAAAAAAAAAAAAAAGGAAGATAATACAAGCAAAATGATTGTACATTTACATGAAAAAAAGACATTTCCAGTCAGTCCTGTCTAATAAAAAAAAGTATTTCACGTTCTTCCATTCCTCTACCCTTCACTCCACCCCTACTCACACCCCATCTCATCCCTCCCACCCATTGTCCCCATTCACAAAAAAGTTAAACATAACTTGGCTTTTTTTTAAAAAAAAATAAAATTTATAAATGAAACACTAACCTTTCAATGGTTGTTGTGCCTTGCCAGTGTACACATCAAAATCCAGCAAGTAGCCAGACGTGGGATCTGCACTGCACCAGATCTTGATCCCCCATGGTGTAGGCTTGGACTTCATGTATTGCTTGAAGTAAAGTCGCCCGTTGAATTTCACCATGGCCTCATCAATGCTGATAGCCCGCCCAGGTTTGTACAGCTCCCCACACTTTGCCTTGAAAGCATCAAGAACTGGGCGCACTTTGAAAAGAGGGTCATGGTTGGCATGTCCTCTGGGGCAGAATTTTGACCTGTCATTGAGATGAAAATACTGGCCAATTTTCTCAAACCTAGTTCTTGACATGAGACCAGATATACAAGGCTTTTTGTTAAGAAGTTGTCATGGTAGAAGTGGTGCCCCTTTATCCATTGTACATTCTTTTTCCATTGTTTTTTTTTTGCTTGTTCCTTGGGGCCATTGGTCCCATCAGAACCAGCCAGTAGCCATACGTTTATCTGCACTCATCAGATCATTGATCGCCCAATTTCTAGGCTTGGACTCATGTATTTTTTGATTTTAAAGTTTTTGGGTTGAATTTTTTTCATGGCCTTATCATGAAAGAAAAGGGAGCCCAAGTTTGTACAGCTCCGTCCACCTTTTGGAATGTTTGGTCACAGACATGGGCGACTTTTAATAAGACGGTTTTGGTTTGCATTAATACTTGGTCAGCATTTTTTTTTGTCATTTATTTGATAAAAAAACAATTTTTTTCAACCTAGTCTTGATATTACAAGCAAAAAATGTTTGTACATTTCAGCTTGAAAAATACTTTTTCGCAGTCAGTTTTCTTTCTAATAAAGAAAGTATTTCACCTTTGCCATTTTTTTCTGGCATTTTTTTTTAAAAATATAAATTTTATAAATTAAACACTAACCTTCAATTTTTGTTGTTGTTTTTGCCATGGTACACATCAAAACTCCAGCACGTAGCCCACGGGGGATCTTGAGCTCTTGATCCCCCGATGGTGTAGGCTTGGACTTCATGTCGTTTCTTTTTTTTTGCCTTGAGCATAGAACTGGGCGCCTTTTTTTTTTTTTTCATGGTTGGCATGTCCTCTTTTTTTGATTAGACCCCGTCATTTTTTTTGAGTGTGACTGGCTGCCATTTTGGATCCGCCTTCTTTTCTTGCTGCACTTGAGTAGCATACAAATTCGTTTGATCTACGATGATTTCCAGGATGGAATCCGGAAAAAAAAAAGAGAAAAGTACTCCAGGGGACTTGCACCAACAGCTAGATTGTGCACAACACCAACATTTTCTTTAAAATCATCGACTGAAAACATGCCTAAAGGATCTTGCCAATTTCGCTTTGGGAGGTCAGGCAGTCGATCCACACTTGACCCACTTTCATCGTCACTTTCTTCAATTTCACTTTCAAAATTTTGCAGCGACTGCATCAAAACCAATATCCAGGTCACTTTCCACTTCAACTGGATCAACTTTTCACGAGTTTCTTCGCGTGAAAAACCCTCAAACTCTTCTCCATCGTTGTCGGAATCGTAGTTGAGCATACGCCATAACTCTTCGTCGGACATCAAACTCATTTCGGAATTTAGCGGGCGCTGACGGGCGCTCTACAGAAACGCCATATGGATCTGTATCTGTAGCGGGCGCTCCAGCGTTATGTGGGTTAAGCGTATATTCTGTGCATGAGCACATTTCTCTTTTACTAAATCAATTACCTACTCCAAAAACATTTGACATGAGTACTTTTCCAAAAACATATGGTCAATAGAATCTTTATATAATCTGCAAAAACTGCATTTATCATTATCAGTAACTCTGATTTCTTCAAAAAATAACATTTGTACCTAAAACACCTGTGAATTATTCTTAGCTGAAACCACTTAAGTTTTACATCTCTAATCTTATGTGCATAAAAAAAGCATGGATTCTAGTCATGAGCTTGTGAAAGTTTGATGTCCCATTTGTCACAGCACAGAGCTCTCAACTGATTATCAATCAGTTTATCATGATAAGTCTTTGAACCTTTGTAAGTGGTAAACAATATCTTCTAACAGAATGGACAAGTAATACATTTGTTGTTTTCGATGGTAATGTCAGTTCTTTTTTTTTTTTTTTTTTATGAATACCCTGTATAAGTGAGAAAATCAATGTTGACATCATATTTTTCCTTAAATTGTCCGTGGGAAAGGAACTGACCATTATCATAAAAAAAAAAATGTGCGAGATAATAGACACTTTTGTTTTGAAACATTTTAGAGACAATGTATCCTTTCCCAACTTGAAAACGTTTGTTGAAGCAAACTGGTTCAGCAAGTAGTTCAGCGGAATTTTTCGGCAGACATATGTAATAAAAAAAAAGTTTGTAAGTTTCAAGGACATCTGCCCAGAATGGATTATATTTTGTAAATTTTGAGACAATCTCTATGTTTACTCATATGAGGCCAATGAGGAAAATTACTGAGAAGAATGTTTCCAACTGTGGTTTGATCTCTCAGTCCTACGGATCCAGGATAGTTTTAAAGATGTGACGTAGGTTTTTACATCAGGAAGACCAATACCTTTCATATGCTTTTATGCACTGTTTTTCGATTGATTTTTTTTCTGTTTTTTTTTTTTTTAATTTCACACAAACTTGTAACATGCTTTCTCACATGTTTGAAAGAAAACATATGGTGGGTTTGGTAGAAACAGCCAAAGATGAGTCAGCTTTGAAAGGATGATGGATTTCAAAATTGCTATTCTACCTGGGGCATAATCTAGCATTTTTCCCATATTTTGAACAAATGATTTATGTCTGCTAGTCTTTCTGTATAGTTTATTTCTATGCAATCTTTCATCTCATTTCTGAACCACATGCCAAATATTTGAAATTTTTGTGGATTCCATACAATTTCTACGTGGTCCATTTTTTACACTTCCAAGCCAAACTGCGCTCATTTTACTCAAATTCATATGAAGACCTGAGACATGGTCAAATCTTAAAAGAATACAAGTTTCAAAGGATTCCTTATCCCCTGCGAGTAAGAACTTGGTGTCATCAGCATATTGAGATATCTTAAATTCAGTTTCATTCATTCTGATTCCCAGAATATCTTAATTTTTCCTTAACATAATGGCTAATATTTCGACACAAATTACAAAGAGATATGGTGAAATTGGGTCTCCTTGTCGACATCCTTTTTTTTAATATTGAACCAATATGAAACCTGTCCATTCACAATAACACGAGACTTGGTATTTTTGTAGAATGTGCTTATCCATCTACAAATATTCATCTGGAAACCAAATGCCTTTAGGACTTTAGACATAATTTCCCAAATAATCTAATCAAAGGGCTTTTTCAAAGTCTATATGTTTAACAACTAACCAACCAGGCAGATCATTTTCATCTAAATAGGATATAGTGTCAAATATCAATCTCATATTGTCGCCGATGTATCTATTTCTAATAAATCTGGTCTGATCTTCATTTATGATTTTAGGCAACACAGATTTTATTCTGTTGGCAATGCAAGAGGATTCTATCTTATAAATGACATTTAACAAAGAAACAGGTGTCCATTTTTTTTATGAATTGCCTGGATTTATCACCTTTTGGTATACATGTAATGATTCCCTCTTTTTGTACACATGACAGTCCTCCTTTCTTGAAACTTGCATTTGATGCTCTGGCGACAAATACACCAATGTTTTCAAAAGATTTTACAGAATTCAGTAGTGAAGTCATCGGAAACAGGGCTTTTATTTTTCATTGCCGCCAAAGGCGCCATTTGGCGGCAATGTATGTCACCGCCAACATCGCCAAAATGTGACCAGCTAGGGTTACCTAACTCCTGATATTCTCACTCTCTAATCTGAAATGTCATAGTTGGGTGATTCCCTGACCTGTGCTCACAGCCATTTTGCTTCATCAGAGCGCTGTTCAGTTAAGTGTTCTTTATCAATTTATTCTGACTGTTTTTCCATTCACTATGACATCACAACCAAACACTTCACGTACTCAGCCTCACTGTACATTTACCACAGATCAGGTGCTGGAAATATTGAAAAGGCGGTCAGTTGATACTGAAAAAGATAAAGAACACCCAGATTGTCAGCAGCAAACATCTGGCTACGTGAAAGGAGGGGCTTGACTAAATTATCACAGTGGCTGACTGTTGGAGGCCTGCCAACTGGCTGAGCAGTGCTCAGTGCATCACCCACACACACACACACAAGAGGACCTTGAACAAGCTTAGTGTTGCTGGCCCTGGGCCAACTTTTTGGCCTGTCACACAGTGAGAGAGGCCTTATTGGGGGTGAGTAGCACCACGAGATACTGAATGAACTGCAAGCCCCAGCTGGCTTGCCATGAATCGAGGTCGAAGGGGGCGTGGCTGACTGACTGACACGTGTCAGAGGTCTGCTGCAGAGACGAGCTGGAGTGGTGAGCTGCACTCATAGGTCCTAGCAGAATTGCTCTCCTGGTTATAGAGACCCACAGGCAAGTGAATGACTTTTCATAGAAAATATTGCTTTGAACAGCGAGAGTGAAAGGGATGTATGTGCATATGCATGAGCATGTGTGTGTGCGCGAGCATGTGTGTGTGTGTGTTCCCTTTTTCTTTCTTTCATGTGTGAGCAAGGGGGGCATAATACAATGTGTGCGTGCGTGCGTGCGTGCATGTGTGTGTGTTCCCTTCTCTTTTTCTTTCTTTCATGTGTGTGCCAGTGGGGTGTAAGCAGTTTGGTGTGTGTGTTTTGTGTGTGTCTGTGTGTGTGTGTGTGCATGTGCGTGTGTGTGTGTGTGTGTGTGTGTGTGTGTGCTTTCTTTACTGCATAATCTCATTAGTCATATCACTAATTATTCCTCTGAATGTTGTTTCAGGAGTGCTGGTGAACAAGGATGATTTTCAACCTGTGGATTTCTTCTAGCTCTTTTTCTGCTGTTGGGGAATGTTGATTTACTGCCTTTTTTTCCCCCTCATTTTTCTGTTGGATATTACTTACTTTCTAATCTTTTTTTCACGTTGACACTAAAGATAGCATTCAATTTTTTTATTTTGCATTTTTTTGCACTTGAAATTACCAAAAATTTGAAATTGTTCTTGTCTAAACATTACTAACATTCTATAATTTAACAAAAGTACAGTTATTTTCCATCTCCCCCAAAAACAGCAAACAAGTTTCACATGCGAATTTAACAAACAAAAAAAAAAAAAAAAAAAAAAAAAAAAAAAAAAAAAACAGTTTAAGAACAAAAAAAAAAAAAAAAAAAAAAAAATAAAACAAAAGTAAAAATAGCTGGTGAGGGGGATTTACACAGCACAAAAACAAAAAAAAAAAAAAAAAAAAAAAAAAAAAAAAAAATATGTTGAAAATGTCAAAAAAAAAAAAAAAAAAAAAAAAAAAAAAAAAAAAAAAAAAAAAAAAAAAAAAAAAAAAAAAAAAAAAAAAAAAAAAAAAAAAAAAAAAAAAAAAAAAAAAAAAAAAAAAAAAAAAAAAAAAAAAAAAAAAAATGTCAAAAAAAAAAAAAAAAAAAAAAAAAAAAAAAAAAAAAAAAAAAAAAAAAAAAAAAAAAAAAAAAAAAAAAAAAAAAAAAAAAAAAAAAAAAAAAAAAAAAAAAAAAAAAAAAAAAAAAAAAAAAAAAAAAAACAAAAAAAAAAAAAAAAAAAAAAAATGACAAAAAAAGACTTACCCCCCAAAACAGCATGAGAACTGGTAGTTCCAGAGATATCCACATTTCACACATGCTGGTTAGGTATGAAATAAAAGATTTTTGAAAAATGGCTGGTGATGGGGATTTATGCAAAATAGAATGTCTGGTGGTGAAAGGGTTAAGACATATGTCACTTCCTCCAATGTAATAAGACCTTCCAAGTCAGCTGCTTCTGTTTCATTTAAATGGGGGATGTCTTCCACCAAATCTTTTATATCACAATTTTCTACAGCATTTTCTGTGTATAATGTTTATAGAAACTATATACTTCTTTCAGTATGTCTTTTTGATTTGTTAAAACGTCTTGTTCATCAATTAGTCCAGCTATGTTTTTACTGATGTAAAGCCATTTTTCAAGATTACAAAAATAACTACTAACTTTCTCCCTATCTGCTATCCATCTAGCATGTGATCTTAAGAAAGGGTTTCATCTTCTTGAGAGGCTAGACAAAAAGGACATTGTATCATGTCCATGTTTTCTGATTTGTATCCATATCTGTTACACTTCAGATCTGTTATTCCCAAGCGAAATTTAATGTACATGTTGCTAACTTAATGTGAACTGATAACATCAAAATATTGTTCACACTCTAATAAGCTTTTAAAGTTCATAACGGTTGCTGTCTGAGAGTTTTGAGACCAGTTTTGTTCAGCACAATCAGTCAATCGTTGCTTAACTTGCTTCTGGAAAGTTTCTCTGTTTCCAACACTCTGTGAACACCATCTTTGTCCAAAAACAATTTACACACAACATTCTTCTAACTTTAGTGGCCCATATTTCCTTTCCTCTTTCGTCCATTTCTCTAAGCATTTGGTAAGCCATGTTAGAAAATCTGTTTTCAGGTAATGCACAAAGCCTAAGCTAATAAGAAATACACCGTACTGATGCTTGAACAAAGAGAGGAAATCAACCAAGTTCACCCAAACACCATTAGATTTAGTGTATGGAGAGCTACAATCAAGAACTGTTTACATGCAAATATATCTACCTTTTCTATCTCTTCTATTTCATCAGTACCCCAAATTTCTGATGCATACAACAGTATTGGTACAATCTGGGCATCAAAAGAGCTGAAAGAATATTTTTGGGACAATACAACTGATTTTCCACATGGTTCTAAATATGTCTACAACATATTTCTTTACTTTGTGATCATGTCTTTGACAGACAGGCTCAGGCAAGTTGAGGCCAAGGTATTTGTAAATGTTTACTACTTCAACGTCTTCAGTTCCATAATTCCATTTTTCATTTTTTGATAAATGGCCCCTCTTTCTGAACACCACTATTTTTGTGTTACTGAGGTTCACTTTCAGTCCGAGTTCTGCAGATATTACAAATAAGTTGTTTAGCTGAGTTTGAAGGCCACTCGGTCTGGACGAAAACAAGGCAATATCATCAGCAAACATTAACAAAAACAACTCAGTGGTGTCAGGTCTAAGCTGGAAGCCATCTTTACCATTACTGATTATAAAGCAGCTTATTTGTTAACAATAAAAGAGAAAAGTGTTGGACAAGCTGAACAGCCCTGCTTAAGTCCTTGAAGGCATTCAAAATAGTCTGTATAAACCAGATTATCTCTTACATAAAATTTTACATTGCCTGGAGTGCTGAAAGCATTTTACCGCCAATACCGATCTTCAGTAAAATATTCCACAGTACATGTCTCTTGGCTGTGTTGAAGGCTTTCTGAACGTCGGCAAAGCTACATAAATCTTCCTGTTTAGAGCAAGATATTTTCTGAACTAAGGCATGTAATGTGAAAATGGGGTCGATTGTTGAATAATCTTTGCGATAGAGCCTGTGTTTCAGATATAATATTGTATGGATTCGACCATTCTGTCAACCTCTTATTCAATATATAAGTATACAGTTTGATGAGGTAAGACAAAAGAGCATTATCACAATAATTATCGGGATTGTTAATGTCTATGTTTATGGAGTGGAAATATGATAGCTTTAGACCATTCACTGGGATACGTACCCTTGGAAAAACAATGCATTAAAATACTTTGTCAAAAAAAGAGAGAGAGTACATGTGTGTGTGTGTGTGTGTGTGTGTGTGTGTGTTAGTGAGTGTGTGTGTGCGTGTGTATGGGGGGGGTGGGTGTAAGTGTGTGTGTGTGTGTGTTCATACTTCTGTTTAATGTCTGTTCACTTTGAGTGATATTAGACGTATTAGACGTGTGTGTGTGTGTGTGTGTGTGTGTGTGTGTGTGCACGCTGCTGTGTGTGTGTGCGCTGGTGTGTGTGTGTGTGTGTGTGTGTGTTGTTTGGGAGCAATGCAAGATTGTAATACTCCTCTGCCCACCCATTCCCAATCCATAGAGAGCTATCAATGTTGCATCAGGCTGAGGCCATCCACTGGGTAGACCATATCTGGCTGACAAGTTTGTCAAGTGATGCCCCACTGAGTCTTCTCTCATCTGGTGCTTTCCATGCAGGCCCCCCACAGCTTCCC
Source organism: Conus betulinus (assembly GCA_016801955.1). Lineage (NCBI taxonomy): Eukaryota > Metazoa > Mollusca > Gastropoda > Neogastropoda > Conidae > Conus > Conus betulinus. Next base: position 583,607 of record JADBJO010000826.1, on the reverse strand, counting down.
CCCCCCCTTCCTCCCCTCATCTGTCCCTCCTCCTCTCCATGCTGATGACAACTGCTTAGTCATGGGATTCAGATGCACCCACAGATCCCCCACCCCCACCCCACACAGATAGCCCTCATGTTTGTTTTCAGCCCCCTCCCCCATATTGCTTACCCTCCCCCTATCCCCTCTTCCTTCCTGGTTAGACAGCCAATTCATAGATATCTCTTCAGAATCACTATCTGTGCAAATTTTGTTTTTCATACGAGTCATCTTTCAGTTGACATTTGTGTTACTTGGAGTAATGTAAATTAAAATAATTCTATTCTCTTGCTTTCAGATTTCATTGTTTATTTTAACCCGTTGACTGCCCTTGCATGAACGGCGTTCGTGGTAGTTTTGGGAAAGCTGTGTGCCCTTGCATGAACAACGTTCAAGGTAATTTCATCATCAAAATTTAGTGATTCAAAGAAGGGAGACAAGGAGAAAAAATGGTTTAAACGGTTGTAGGGACTCTAACGACGACAGTTTCTTCCCTTTCGTGGGTCGCTGACTGACCGGCTCGCGTCCGCTCGGACGATAACTTCGGCAAAGTTCGGCTGAGTCATTCTTGGTTCAAGATGGCGAGTCGAGCAGGCAGTTCAATCAGGCGCGTGCCATTTTCAAATGATATAATGCTCTTGAAGTGCTTCAAGAAGTTATCCGAGTCCGTGAAAGCAATGATGAAGACTTCAGAAAAGTGGAACGAAGATTAGGAGGAGGAATAAAGCGATCACAATCAACACCACCCTTTGCTATCGGAGATTGGTGTTGATGATGAAGCTGATCCCCAACTTCAAACCGAGCGATACTGGCGCAAGTGGGCCTGAATTGGAGAGTGATGAGGCGATTCCGTCTACGGCGACTGCCCCCTGTCCCCCCTTTCATGAGAGGTTGGGAGGAGAGTTGAGGAAGGGGAGGGGGTTCAGGACAACGGCGAGGGTCCAGTGTGAGGGGGCGTGGCAGAGGAAGAGGGGCGTGGCACTTGTCAGTCTAAACTTGTTCAGAATGGACAGATGCCAGTGTTGATCGCCCAAATCTCAACCTTTCTTTCACGGGTGATCCAGGTATCATGGTGATCATGGACAATTTCAAGCCTATGGATTTCACCGAGTTGTTTTTGTGGTGTGTATGTGTGTGTGTGAGAGTGTGTGTGTGCTTGCTTGTGTGTGTGTGTGCTTGTGTGTGTTTGTGGTGTTTGTGCATGGTGTGTATGAGAGAGAGAGAGAGAGAGAGAGAGCGCAGTGCTTGTGCATGGTGTGGGTATATATTGTATGTGTGAGTGTGTGAGTGTGTGTGTGTGTGTGTGTAGTCTTGTGTACGGTGTGTGTGTGTGTGTGTGTATACATGTGTGTGTGTGTGTGTGTGTGTGTGTGTGTGTGTGTGTTGCTTTTGAATATGGGTGCATGCACAGTGTGTGTGTGTGTGTGTGTGTGTGTGTGTGTGTGTGTGTACATACCCAATGTGTGTCAGTCAACTATAACTGGCATTTACTGGCAGTAGTGTGGGATCCTGATCCTTCTGTCCATAGGTTCTGTGGTGTGGTGTATTCTCTGCGACACCTGTGTATTTTTCAGTTGTTAGTGTGCTTTCATCATCTGTGGTGTGGCCTTTTGTAGCTCAGTCCTATCTTTAGCAGTCTCTTTTTTTTTTTTTTAGTGCGGTTGGTTTTGCAATGTTTTATTTATTACCTTCTGTGGTGATGGCTTTTTATCAATCACACTTAGTTCATGAGTGAACCAAATCACATGTGTGAAAGAAATCTGATAGAATAATGGAAGTTACACTTAGTGTTTTAATTGTTAGTTCATCTCTGCTAAACAAGACCATTCCCAAGAGGCTTGCAAGATGTGCAGACTGATGCTGTGGATAATGTGCAATTCCCACCTTCTTTCCCGCGTAACCTGGGATGGAGTGCCCCCTATGATATGGGTTGCTAAACATTTTATGCACTGTCAAGCTTTATTGTGAATATAGATGTTTGTCCAGAAGTTCAAAGGATACTAACACCAGTTTTTGTGGTATTTCATTGTGATTTTAGTGCTACAGTTTTGTTTATGTTCTGACAGTGTCTGGTTTTCAAACAAAACATTCATCATTATATATTTTTTGGTCTACTTATTACAAACAACATCAAACTATTGTGACATCTGGCTGTAGCCAAGGATATAACAAGAAAATTTCCCAAGTATCTAAGATATACGTCAAGAATTGAAAAGAGCAGTAAGCATATTAGTGAACCTACCTAAGAAAACAAAAATGTGTCCCTTGATACCTGGATTGTACTGAACCCCAGAAATGCAAAAAATTTCATATAAAACAACAATTGTGGGTTGTAAATTCACTACCAAATATTTACACAGGTGTTCAATAAACACTAGAACCACCTTTTGCTGGGTTTGTACGTTTTTTGTTTTGCTGCTGTGGGGTTTTGTATGCTTGCAACATATATATATATATGTTATATATGTTGCAAGCATGAGGTGGACCAATCATAAATCAGACTGCAACAAGAAAATGGCCCAGCGATGTGGGGTTGCCAGACACCTTGCCCAGACTGAGCACCCTGAAGATAAGGCTCTGCCCTTTCTTTCCATCCATCCCATCGAACAAGTTGCATCTGAAGACAAACTCCTAGACAGGGAGACTTACTGGCAGGCCAATTTGGGGACTGTCTTTAAGGGTCTCAACTCCCTCCCGTACAGAACTCAACAGCATGCACAGAATGAGAAACAGGGTTCTGTATTAGAATGGTACAGTGAAAGGTGGACTCTATAGAGTGCAGTGGAAGGGGAAGTATTCAGGGTGCAGTGAAAGGTAGACTCTGCAGTATGGAGTGAAGGGTGGACTCCACAATGTGCAGTGGAAGGTGGATTATTCAGGGTGTATTGAATGGTGGACTCTGCAGGGTACAGTGGAGGTTGGACTCTGCAGGGTGTTGTGAAGGTGGACTCTGCAAGATGTAGTGGGGGATGGGTACAGGGTGTGGTGGAAGGTGAATCTACAGGAAAAAAAAGAAAATGTGACGTCGTTTTTTATATTGATGTAGTCTACTATGACGTCAATAGTATTAATGTCATCGCTGCTAAGGAGATGCAAGTAGCATCGGTTCCTGAAGAAGCCTTTTGGCGAAAGCTTGGACAAAAAATGAACTCTGTGGGCGGTGTTGACAACTTATTGTTTATCACTATATATATATATATATATATATATATATATACACACACACACACACACACATATATATATATATATTGAATTATAAACAAAGCTTGCTCTTATGTCTTAGATTGTAGTAGAAATAGGGGTGTGTGTGCTTGAGTGGGTGAATGGGGAATAATAAATGCTTCTCAAAATGAACCTTCAGCAACCTTATAGTCTCCAAATGGGGAGACAATATATATATTTTAAGTTGAATTATAAGATTATTTATTATACTCAGAATGAGCAAAATCAAATATTATTTGCAGATATTATAGCCCTGGGTATAAGAAGGAAAATGCCAAAAATCTTAGAGATATCTCCACAAATAAATGAGCACTGATCAAATTAGTGAACCTACCGCAAAAAGTCAAATTTTGCTTCGGCACACAGAAGTACAAAACTGATACAAAATAGTGGCAGTCAAGGAGTTAAAAAGTAAATGGTTGCTGACCCATCCAGTCGTTGCTGGTTATAGAACATGGAACGACGGGTGATGGTGATGTTGTAGTGACAGTCAGCGTTGGCCTCCACAGGGACGTTGTACTCTACTCTCACCTGCATCTGCCCTAACCCTGTCCCCTGCGTCTCCACTCGCAACTGTCGTCCCACAGGCACCTGAAAGATGGCTACCACTTTAGACTCTTCATAAAATGACACATTATGTTCTCTACATGCACTTTAAAGAGATCAACCTCTTTAAGCTCATCACAAAAAGGCATATTGTGCTCCCTACATGCATCTGAAAGACACCAACATTTTAAACTCTTCATGAAATGACAGTGTGTTCTCTACAGGCACCAGAAAGAGCCAACCATTTTGGACACTTCACAGAAAAGCACAATGTTCCCCCTACAGGCACTTGAATGAAGATGTACTCTGTGATGCACTAACTGACATACAATGAGATCATCTGGTGTTGCAACAGCAAAGCTCACTGGCTGAATTTCTAATCTTGCCTTTCAGTCAACTATACTCAAACTCTACTGTAGATTTTTCTACACTACTTTGTCATCATCACTGCTTGAATCATCCATCTTCAACATCTCAATAATTTTCATCATCGTTAACATCATCATTGCTATACATACATTGGAGAGGGATTTGGGGGTGATGGCATTGTCAGTGTTGAAATCAAAGGAATGGCTGTAGTTGCGGGTGGGGTTGGTGGTGACGTTGCAGTGAAGGTTCACTTCCGACACTCCCACCTTGCTCATGCTGTACTCTGACAGTGCTTGAGTGGCTGCTGCGGTGTCCTGAATATTATCAATCAATCATAATCATCATCATCACCATTACCATCATTGTCATCATCTTCATCATTAAATATTATCAATCAATCAATCATAATCATCATCACCATCACCATCATTGTCATCATCTTCATCATTAAATATTATCAATCAATCAATCATAATCAACATCATCATCATCATCATCTCATCAATCAATCAATCAATCAATCATCATCATCATCATCATCATCATCGTCATCATCATCATCGTCGTCATCATCATCATCATCATGATTGTCATCATCACCATCATTGTCATCATCATCATCATCGTCGTCATCATGATTGTCATCATCATCATCACCATCGTCATAATCACCATCATTATCATCGTCATTATCATCATTGTGTCATTGTTTGTGCACTCTATATTTTCACAGTGACCATGCTGCAGCTACTGTATGTCCTGCACATCACCACTTTTTCATCTCTGTCATCACCATCATTATCAGCATCATCATTTTAGTCACAGCTGGTCACTCTGTGTTCTAACAATATCCATGTGGCCACTACTGTGTCACAGCATCATCAATTAATATTCGTCAATGTCATCACTGTATCATCCTCAGTGCTTGCTGCTTCTGTATTTTGACAGTAGTTACAGTGGCTGCTGCTGTCCTGCATATCATGGTCACTGCTTTTCACACCATAGCCTGATAACTTATTCTATCCTGGTTCATGTTTCCCTCAACTAATCCAGCATACTGGCTATTTGTGTAGGTGAAAAAAAAAAAACAAAACAAAAAACAAAAAGCAAATCCTAAATCATGCGATGTTTGCATTAAATTTACATAATGTTATGCTGGAATTTCATCCACTAACTTTAACATGAATTATTACAGAATACAATCGACAAACAGCACTTCAATGCCACTGTGGGGACACAGAGAAGCATATACAATTGAACTCCGTTACCATGGCTCCAATGAACGCTCCCCTACTGTTCCTCTTCTGGATCAGCCAGCCAGCAATGGCGTCCAGGTTGACATCCCACTGAGGCACACTTTCCTCTCCCTCCTCCGCATGATTAACATTGTAAGCGATGGCTTCAGCCTGCTTGGAGAAGACGAGGAGGGCGTAGGCTGTGGCTTCAATGGACAGGGCTTTGGACCACTGTGGTACCAGAAGGGACAGTGGAGGGGGTCGTTTTCCGGAGGTGACACCGACCAGAAATGCAGACCTGAAAACAAACATGGAATTGCATTCTTTTATTGTTATTATCTGTAACGCAGGCCTGGTGCCCACGAAACCAAGACCCACACCCTTTCCCCCACTCTTACTCTAACACTAACCCACTAACACAGTTCCATTTCCAACATTTAATGACACTTCATTGCACAAATCACACAACAATAGAATCACACGAAACAACATACATCAAAACGCATATGATGAGGAGGATGGGGATGAGGATGATTATGACGAGTACCAGAATGAATTAATTATAACTATAGGATAGGTTGTGAATAGAGAAAACAAAAGCAAACGAAAAGATGTCCAGAAGTCCAAGCACCTGTGCTGGGACAGGGTTAACTGCTGGCACTGTGGGGGAAGGTAGCACGCAGGCAATGTAGCCCTGCGAGCGCAGAGAAGAATTGTTGAACTTGGGGCGTCGAAGTGGGTATGAGGATGAAGGTCCCAGGGCGCAGTCTCCAGGGGGATAACTTGCTGAAGGAATAGCTGATGATGATGAAGGGGGGAGAGGACTGGGGATGGACAGTTCATATGCAAGAAGAACAGAGTGAAAGGCCAAAACCTGTGAGTGAGCTCTGGGGACTATACAGGCTCTGGAGAACCAGACACCTCACCGAGGACACAAGACAGCATCACTTCGATGGCTCGGAGGACCCAATCCTCACCAGTGCGGTCACAACTGAAGATCTCCCTCCAAGGCTCTTGAAAAAAAAAAAAAAAAAAGAATGTTCTCAGTCCAGGCAAACGGGACTCAAACTTTGTTTGCTCCCAAGGTGAGCCAAGTGATCAGCATGGGCTACATGGGATGTCTGTACATTGATGCCACTTCTAGTTGACACCGAATAACGCGCGTGAAGCGTGCATGCGAAGAACGCACGCACACACACACACACACACAAACATGTGTAAACATGCATGCAGAGCATAGACGCACGCCCAAAAACATTTGACAGTTCGTGACATTATCATTATTAGCATGTTTGCCATGCTGACACAGAAATGCCTGTGCTAGCTTGGAAACGTCAGCTGCACAGATGACAGTCACATCCCAAAGGATGAGCGACCTGGCTACAGACTCCAGACCCAGAGGACAGCCCACCTACACTACAAGGATGTAAGCAGGTGCGACCTGAGGGCAGGAAGCCTCAGCCCAGCATACCTGAGACAGCAGCTTCAGACCGCTTCAGATGGTAGTCCATCATTAAGGTCGGCATCAAACAAGCATTATATCATCATTATATTTATTACTATCATTATTATTATAATCATCATCATCATTATTATTGTTATTGTCATCATTACTATTATTTATTATCATTACTATTATCATTATTTTTCATCATCATCATTATCACTGCAGACAAGTCAAGTGGTATGCATCAGCAGGGTGAGGAAAGGCAGACATGTCCAGAAATTTCCCTCTTGCTGACGGGAGCCTTCCAGCTGATATAATAAGAGTTAGAAATATCTATCTGTCTAAATAAATGGCTGATTCTAGCGTGGCAAAATATGACCTTATACAATTAGAATGTCTCAACCAACAAAACTAAGAGAGAAAGGAGCTAAATGCATCTCTCAATACGCCTCTCATCCAGTTTCTCAGGCTGACTTCCTTTGAATCATGTATCACTTCCTGCCTGTGACCCGAGTCAGGTTTCTTCTTCGGTTACACTGAACTCAAGTGAGGGTATGTCGGCACCACATTCCAGTTTTCTTCAGTTGTTCAACCCTTTGTTAGATTCAAGCTACCCTTGTCCAAGCTCTCCTTCTTAAGCATGATTACGTGCCATTCTACCTCACTGTCTCCTTTGCAAGAGCAAGTTGAAAGCATTCTCAATCAGTGCATTTCTCCACTCTATCCTGTAGGAAGAACAAACACTCTGAGGCCAACAATGAATTCTCATTGCAAAAATACAACCAAACAAACAAAACCAACACACACACACACACACACTCTAAAAAGTTTCACGCAGTGGGATCTAGAAAAAGCAAAGGAAGACAGCAAAGAGCTCACAGTCTTGTTCATTGTTCGGAAAAAAAAAAAAAAAAAAACTGCCCCCCCCCCCCCCCCAAAAAAAAAAAAAGACAACAGAAGAGGACGCATCACATGAGCAAGAAGAGTAAGACAGTCTATGGAGTCTTAATACCAAGTCAGCCAAAAAAAAAAAAAAAAAAAAAAAAGAGCCAAAAAGAACTGATAAGTGTAAATAATTTCACATGATACAATATGAGTTGCCAAATTATGCACACATAGGAAGAAATTAAGCTTTAGGTCTTCAAAGCCTCTTTTCAATTTGCTGAAGACTGCATTTCAGAAACAGCCTCTTCTCACTTGTTGACAAAAGTCAAATAAAATCTTAATATGACTTACCCCACCTTCTTTAAAAAAAAAAAGAAATGACCGATATACACAAAAAAGAAGAAAGAGAACATAGAGAACATCAGTCAAACAGTCTCCTTGAAATATTTGTGGGTTTCATCTTGTTTGTTTGTTTCTTTTTTTTTTCTTCTCAAATCATACAAACTGTCACCAGACAAATGTTTTCTTACACACAATCAAAATTTTCTTCTTCATAGTTGTGTGCCTAGAAATCTGAGGTTCACAACTCATGAGGATTTTTGAATGTTGAACCATTTTTAATACCACTATTAAGGTAGCCAGCCACAGTCTGTTTTTAGGGATGATATCTCAATCTGATACCATCTTGCAAATGTCTTTTCTTAAGGGGACATCATTTAATCCGCCACACATAACCCACATTTCTATGCAGGATAGAAAGAGATTCATGGTGTATTCAAATATTCACTTTTTTTTTTTTTTTTACTTTCGTTTTGCTTTTCTTCACACATAAGAGTTCACATGATTCTTTCACCCCAAGGACTTGGACAAAGTTGAAGTCTGTGTAGAGGTTAATTTTGTTGAGAAATTTTCCTGGAGCCTAGCTGTTTTATATGGAGATTGACACTGGAACCCTAGGATCAGGAGATCAATGCTTTAACTATGATGACTGACCATGTCCATTGATCTAAATAAAGTTTTTAATCATGTGATCACTGCAATGACAACTCTGTATTCTTTGTAGTGTTGCTGTCAGAGGCACAGTAGCACATCCACATAACAGGTACACTCACCACACAATGACAATGCCTCCTTGCCTGTGTCCTTCCCCCTCCCCTTTCAATTACGCATCATAAAGACTCTAAGTCAAAGTCTTATACTGCTTAGTTGCCGTAAAGCCTGCTTTGGAGTAACTTCTTGCCTGAAAATGTATTTGGGTTCAAAGGGGAAATGTGCCTGATCCATTTTAACCTTTTCATGATGTGCCATGTGATAGTGACGGCCACTCAGCTGATCTGTCCAAAGATGAGCTGTTCCATGGATAAAACAACACTGTTGTACTCCCTGGATGTATCATGCCTCAGTTATGGCACAATTAAAAAAAAAATCCCCTGTTCTTTCATCTACGATCTAAGAGATGCACCTGACGTAAATATTTACAACAGGGTTCTGGCTATTGGAAGGGTAAGTTTGCATGCACTAGCAATGAACAAAGAGGCCTGTCTGGCACTGGGAATTTCTGCAAAAGGCACGTGTGGTTTTCCTGCCTCACCAACATGTCAGGCAGAAGATGGTACATAGCATTACCAGAGGTGTTAGAATTGGTTCAGCAAAGTGGTTCAGATGATGAGGGGGGTAAAGATCTACAAGTTCATCAAAAAGAATCTGAGCTTTGTTTATTTGCTCTGTATATTTAACAGTTTTATACATCATATCGTCGTCTGAAGCCAAAACAATGAAAACTGTGTACAGTGTGCAATGATTTATTTTCATTTTTTTTGATTTTTTTTTTTCATGTGGACTACACATACTGAATACCTCAGGTTTTCTCTGCATCTATTCAAAGAAAGAATGAAATTTTATGCCCCTTTTCTTCCTCATTTGCTGTTGTCATACTAACCAAACAAACGTAAACAAGATTGTGTTCTCCTACGTTTTACTTATGTTATTTCTGTAACTGTAACGTTGCTATTTTACCCCAAATATATTTTAAGTGTATGTTCATTGCCTACAGGGCCACCACTGCAGAACTGCAGCTGTGTGGCAGACGTGCAATGCTCAAGAAGATGGCCCAGATGGAGGCAATGGAAGTCTTCACCTATGAAAACTGGAGACAAACCTCAGTCCTCTGCCATTGTCAGCAGCCATGTTGCTGACAAGCGACACAGCTCAACAGTACCCAGGCGACAGGCAGAGTCCATTTTGCCTCAGCTGTCACCAGGAGAGATGCGCCGACTTCAGCAGGAGGACTCATCCATTGGGCCAATTCTCTCCTCCTGGCCAAGCAAGCCTGCAATTGACAAGAACAGGAAGCTACAGGCCCTCATTCAGCAGCACAGCCAACTCCCCTGCCAACAGGGGGTGCTGTATCGGCAAACGATGGATCCTAAACTTGGGGCCTGTGAGCAGCTTCTCCTTCCTGGCTTGTTCTGCCCCTAGGTTTTGTCATCGGTCTACAACCGCCAGGGTTACCAGGGCTACCAGCATGCAGCAAAGATACTACAACCCCAGGCCTACTGGCCCAGCATGTACTGGGATCTGGAGCAGCACCTCGCTGATTGCTGACCTTGCAGAAGGTCAACCAGACTGCCAGTGTTTCTACACTAGCAAGCCCTTCTTCAGAACCTAGGCCACCACAGGCTGCTGTGGCCTTCAGACATCGGGTCTGGCCCTGTCAGGCAACTTTACTTCCTGACAGCAGAAATGACACTCTGAACCACCTGACTGAAGGAGACCAAAGCAACGGAAGCTGGAACCACCATCAGACTCCAAGACAGACTGGCAGATGTTCCCAGAGCCCAAGCCCAGAACTGCTAGCCACTCTGTGCCCACTCCAGTTCTGCCCCTGGTACATACTGTCGATCCACCTGTGCCAGCCCCACAATGAAGTACCTGTCTGGCAGTGAAGCCGATGAAAAGGTATGACCTCAGTGCCTACCTGGATGACCAGGATTACTTGCATAGTAAACTGACATGGTCAGATGTTCTCAGGGACAGTGTTTAGACTCCAGGACTGATCACTTGTTAAATACCTCCTGAAAGAAGTGTTGTGGACTGTTTTTTTTTTTTTTTTTTTTATACTTTTTGATATTCTAATGTTGTCTTTTTTTTTTGTACAAACAGTACATATCAAAGTGTTCTTTAAAGACGTAAAATGATGTGCACCCCCCTGTTTTTTAAAGTCAACAGTAACAACCAAGAGAAAACTAGGGTGTGTGACTTTGGGGGAAACTGTGTCCAAAATGACATAACCAGCCCTAATCCATGTCCCCCTGGGGACTTGACTTTCAGGATTTTGATAAATCCTTTCTAGCCATTTTGTATCTGACTTTATGGAATTTCAGTCAAATAGGCAAGTCCATTATTGTCATTTGGTGGCCAATACTTTGGAATTTAAGGAATTTTTAACAAATCCTTCCTAGTCATTTTTGTATATTTTTGATACCCAAAATTCTGGTTTTGTTCAGAAAACAAATCCTTTCTAGTCATTTTTGTATTTGACATTTTGGAATTTGTTTTTTAAACACATGTCCATTCTAGTCAATATGCCCATCCTAGTCAATGTGAATCTGCTGACTTTCAGAGAAACCTTGTTTAAAGCAGCAAGCCCTTGTTAGTCGGAATAACATGAATTCAAAGAATGAGAGAGGGACAAGATGTTTTGATACATTGATTTAAGGGTTTTGTCCTAAGAGTAGCAATGTTGTATTTGATAACTGTCATTTTCATGTCATTTTTATGTCAGCGAGGACACTGGTTGTAACAGAGTAGGGGGGGATGTAGCTGAGTGATAACAGTGTATATATTTCTTGGTTACCCTTCGTGGATGAAAATATGTTTTGTTCTAGAGTTATCTTCCCCCTTACCTCCTTTGATTGATGAATCTTGATTTTTTTTTTGTGTGTGTGTGTAAATTCTTTAAAATACGAATACCTCAGAACCTACATAGTTGTATATATGTCATCGAAATAACATAATTAATGTATTTTATTCGTTACAACCATACTGGGCCGAGAAGCCCATATTTTTCTCTGAACTGGCATTTTGCACAATCAATTTTTGGTGCCATTTTCGATTGTCTGTCGAACAAGCCATGAATAATCTAAATTTCTCAAGAAGTATGAGAAAAACCGAGGAACCTGAAAATGCACATTAGAAGTAAAGTCCATAAGCTCTCATTTCGTATATTGCATAACTAGGATCTTGTCCACACAGGCTTGTTACTATATGAAATGACTGACGATGCCAACTTCCTTGAGCAAGTCACCTTCTTCATCCATTGTCAGAGTTTTGATCCAAATTATCATTCTACGAAATTCTTTCCGATTGAAATCTTGCTAAGACTCCATTTCTGTTATGTATATAACAAAGTATTTTTCAGTTGAAAATCGTATCAAAAGCATGCGCTGATGGCCCGGCGAAGAAAAAGTCAGCTGTATTTTCTACCAATTTTCAAAAACAAAGTTCTCCACTTAGATACCGTCTTGGATAATGAAGTTTATATGTATGAAAAGAGCAAAGTGCCAGCTGTTTATTCATTGTAAAATCATTTCACGCTCTTAGTATTTCTTATCGAAATAGTGAAAAGTATGACACAAACATGTTAAAAGTGGGTTCACTCTGGGACATTAATCAGCAATAATTTAGCACAGCAACAAAATTGTCAGATGTGACTTTTTTCATTTTATTCCTTGGGTTCTGAGGTTTTCATTCATAGTAGATATGTGTGAATGGTTTGAATGGACGGCAAGCCAGACAACACGGAAGCTGGGAGAGATAGCACAAATTTCTGTCAGTTCTAGCGTAAAAAGGCCCGTTTTGTCTTCGGCACCGTGTTGCTGGCTTTGCGGTCCGGTTCAACCCTATATTTAGAGGCACTGTCTGAGAGTGATCAGTGACTGATCGACTGGCATGGAAGGAGAATAAAAGGGAGAAAACTCCGTTTCATCCTCTGCATCTTTTTGACTAGCTGCTGTCCCTACACATTACCTTCTTCTGCCTGTTCACCTGCACACCCCCTACCTCTCCACACCATCACATTACCTTTATATGAGGGGACATAAAATAAAATATAAAAGTGTGAAAATTGCACGTCTGCAATGGTTGTAAGCACATGGCAAGCATGCGACTGCAGGAAAGTGATGTTGTTCTGCCGTGCACATCATGAAAGAATGAATGGACACAGCCCCTTAACACTATCAACACATACCGCTCTATTCCTTTCTGTGCACTGAGAAGACGAGTAACCGCACTCTTTGTCAAGACGCTTTGTTTCGGACTTTTTTTTTTCTTATTCTAAATTCATCCTTTTCAGGCAGCTCCTTCTTAGCAGAGACCTGACCTGCAGACACCCTGACAGCCTCAGCTGTACAGTAGCCTTCGTCAACGCATCTGGAGTTCCTGATTGAGTGAATGATGAAGAAAATGGAAATATTTCCAAAATGTCCAACTGAAAGTTCAAGAAGAACTTATAAAACATTACTGACTGACTATGATACAGCCACCTTGGCTTGTCCTGCCAATAACAATACACATTGTTCCTCCCCTTTTTTACCATGTTGCCAGTTACAATAATAATCTCACTTGTTCAGGCATGTGCAGTCTTTACTTTACATGGTCACTTCTGGTAATAACAACAACTCGGAAGTCTATCGATCACATATGTATCTACTGCTTTTCAAATTCATCTCTCTTTATAAAAATAAAGAAAATCTATGTAATGATTTTTCCTTCTTCAAGTGCTTGCAGCAGCACTGTTGATGCAGCACGTCTTGGTGAGACAGTCTGCCAGCTGCCTGTGAGTGTCAGACCACTTCACTTCTTTCACAGGGCCTTTCTCCATCAACTCTTTGATTCCACTCATTTCAGCCTCAGGCGTTTTTTCCGTCACTTGTTTTCTGGACTGTAGAGAATTACAGTCAGTCATACAGACTAGTAGATGTAGACCTTCTGTGGTTGCTGCTCCTGTTGTGATCCCCATGAACTGTAGCAACAATATTGCTTCATCAATACCCTCTGCCATAGCCAGTTTCTCTCCAATGTGCTTCTAACCACTCTGTGAATTTTCTTTGAATTCCAGCAAATTGGAATAATCTTTCCTTCCTCATTTGCTAAGAAGATGATGTATCCACCATGTGTTCCTCCATCATTCAAGTTTCTAAAAGAAGCATCTTCTCCTCCTGTTCTTCTTTCATTGAGTGTCCACCTTCATCAAGGCATCAGTAGAGACTGTCAGTTTCATTAGACACGATCCAAATGATGAAACTTCCACACAACATGATCTGACTTGATCCTTTTGATGACTTTATTTGCTTCTATCAGATGTTTCACTTTTCCATCTTTTGTGTTTGAAGCAAGCTGGCAAGCATCAAAAGACACATCAGGATGACTTTGGTGAGATGTCCATAGAATCTGCCGCACTTTTGACCTGTAAGCCTGTTTCTCATCAGCTGTCATGTCATCCAGTTCTTTTCTTTTCAATGTGGACTGGCTCCAAGGTGTCTCCACATTTGGTTTGGTGTCAAGAGACTGTGTTTCCATCAGATGACAGTTCCAAACCAATGTACTGAAATGCTCTGTTTTCTTCTTTTTCACAACTGAACATTTTTCAGATTTCATAGACAACAGTCTTTTAAAAGTCTTTTGTTCTGCCCCAGATGAAGTTGTCTACATGGCATGCTAAGATGCCTACAACTTAACTTCCTTTCATCCAGAAGAAGACTGCTGGATTGGGTTTTGATACTCTTCCACCAAATTTCTGCAGGACATCTTTCACTCTTTTGCACCATTGCAAAGAAGCATCATTCAGTCCATAAACGCACTGTTGCAGATGCCACAACTTTCCTCTGCTCTTAGCCTCATTTGGGGGTCTCACAAAAATGTCTCTGTTGATTTCGTTGCATGGAGTCCATTTTCTTTGAGCAAAGACAGAGAGTATCTCTTTCAATGATTCAATTAAGCAAGTGGTGAATCCTTCTGCATGTCTTCACTTCCATTTTCTTCAAGTCCTCTTGCTACTAGCCTAGCTTTTGGAGTGACTCCTTCTTTCGACTCCTTAAGTGTACAAATCCACCATGTGTAAACACATTTTTGTCCAGTGTATTGTAAACATGATTTATTTTCCAGCTCTCCAATTCTTTTTGTTTCACTGCTTCAAAAAAAACACCCTTCTATCATCATTGCATTGTCACTTTGATCCAAACACACTACTGATTCAGGCTCTGCAGATGATATAACTAGTTTGTTTACTTTGGTCAAGTCAACTGACATTCTTTCTCCTTCATATTCTTCTGGTTGTGTGCACTGGATATTAAACCAGTTTTTGTTTCTCCCACTAGATTTGCCAGCTTTGTTCAATACTTTTGCAAAAATTCTTTTTCTAATGGCTACTAGACTAAACAAGTCACTCAGTTAAAGAAGGCTACTCACTGTGTGCGTAGCTTTCGTCGGCAATCCGGCCAACTTCTTCAGTGCAACTGCTGGGTTAATTGGCTTCAGTGTGCACCACCGTGAGCGAACTCACGACAATGCGACTGAATGAGTGAGGAGTACACCAATGGCAGGTTGTGTCAGCCCCAGTCGCGGTTAAGGGTGGGGTTCCTGGCGGTGATGTGAACTGCCTCCTTTACTCCCCTCTGGAACCATCCTGCTTCTCTGTTGAGAACTTGCACATTGTCCTTTTCAAAGTGTGTTGTTGGGTGTGGATCAGATGTTCATCCACTGAAGAGGACTGACGTTTGTGTTCCTTTAGTCTCTTGTGCAGGTTGCGCTCAGTTTCACCAATGTAACTATTGTCACAGTCCTGGCAGTCTATCTTGTATATCACCCCTGATTTGACAAATTTGTTTTGTCTTGGGGGTGGACTAACTGGCTTCTGATGGTGTTGGTGGGCTTGGCGTGGACACTGATTCCCAACTTTTGGATCTTCCTGCTTGTCAGGTTCATGGCAGCTGGAGACAGTCAGGCTGTCTCTAGACCTAGAGTGGCGCATCTGTAACACTGTGTATTTTTTATATGGCTATGCGTCTCAATGATCAAGGCCTTAACAACTCAAAACACCATCTCATGTTCCTATTTTATGTCACTTCATTTTCTTGCACATCACCATACGTAACCGCACTTGCTTCATCCTGACCAATGCCGTGTTGTGTATCACCATACTTTAGATACAAAGTAAATTGATGAATAATTCATACTGACCGGCAAAGGTCATTTCCAAGCCGATCATAGCCAGCGTAGGTTGCAGGTTACAACCAGTTGAGGTACGTTCGCCTAAACAGTGTGAGTTACCGATCTGTTGTTGGTATCTCTTTGGCAGGTGGCAGGTAGATTCTGCTGGAGATCTGGAACCATCTACCAGTATCTGATTGCATTTTGTTTTGATTTCCAGGCGATAAATCCGATGCGAGGAAGCTGGAGTGTACGTCATAGGTGTCCATGTTAATAGTTCTTCTGTTTGAGGTCAGGACGGATGGATGGAGGCCACACTAGGGCGTAGAACAAGTGTGAACATGTATGCATGGGACTGTGTGCGTTGACTATTATGCTATCACCAGATTATCAACCAAGATCTTCTTTGTGTGTGTGTTGCAGGTTTTTCTAGACTCTGTATCTTGTATTTCATCGTGACCAATCCACATCCGCTTCATCGACTCTTCAAGAACATCATCGTCTCCTTCATCGTCGTCAACCATCTTCCTGATCATCTACCATCGTGGGAGTCAGCGGTCAGAAGAATATTTAAATAGTGGAAGAACGTTCTTGTTTAATTGCGTTCAGTCATCAACATTTCTTGGACACTACGTTGTGGTGATCACATCTTGAGTTGTGACACCAGTAGACTTATATTTATATATATATATTATATACTCATCAAACATACTACGGTATTGCACACCAGCCTTTTTCTGGTATAGCATTCTTCTAAAACCTAAAAGGCAAAGGAGTCAAATTACCACTTTCCGCGGTCACTGAGGAGAAACAATCAGGTTTCGAAATACCGGTATCTGACCAGGAGTTATATGTTAGTGAGCTTCCTCCCCATTGGAGACTTAGGAGACTATAAGCTTGCTGAAGGTTCATTTTGAGAAGCATTTATTATTCCCCCACTCACCCACTCAAGCACATACTGTCAGTTAGGCAGAATAATCTACCACTGCAGATATGAAGGCTTATCACCACCCCCCCTATTTTACAATCTGAGACATAAGAGCAAGCTTTGTTTATAATTCTTTATATATATATATATATATATATATATATATATATATATATATATAAAGGCAATTTTGTCTGTCTGTATGTTTGTTCCTCCGCCGTGCCTAAACCGCTGGATGGATCTTCACCATATTTGGCATGCATCTTCACTTAACCGATAAAAAGGTCTCGACAGGGCCCAATTTTCAAAAAAGGGGCAAAAGGGGGTAGTTTAAAATAAACAAACATTTTCTACCCTTGCGCCAACAGGGATTCACGCTGAATGACGTTCTCTCACACACATTTCTACCCTTGCGCCAACAGGGATTCACGCTGAATGAAGTTGTCACACATACACGCGGAGCACGAAGGGACAGTAGGGCGGGGAGGGAGGGGGTAGAGAATGGGAGCGGGATGATGACTGACGGGGCGGGACAACGGGGCAGAAAGACAAAGGTGGGCTGCAAGCTTACACAGTGAGACTGGAGACGAAACACAGGAGCGCCTTGGATTCACGCTGAATGACGTTGTCACACACAAATGACGTCTTGGAAAAAAATCAATGACATAATTACTAACAATGACGTACCAATGGAGCAGAAAGAGACAGAAGAGTGTCAAGACAGGCAGAGACACCTCTCTCTCTCTCTCTCTCTCAGTCAGTGCGGGTAAGCTAGTACATATATATATATATAAACTTCGGGTATTAAATCGTTGCTGCATGAGTGATATTCTGTACTGCCTCTGGACTTTTCCTTAACGTCTTTACATTGTAGTTAGAGGCACCAGTGTTATCATTCGTCGGGTGTGTTTGGTAATCACTGAAGAACTTCTCAGTGACTTTCATTGGACTGTTTATTAAGTCATCTATATAGTCATTATCAAGATCAAGAACTGTGTTCCTGTTTCATCGTTCTCTGTCATGAAGATGCCGTGCTGTTGACCTGAACTTCCTCGTTCACTTTCCATCCACATTCTACGTATCTCCACCTCATCGGGTATCAAGTACACGACCTCATCCGCCATACATCTAAGATATAAGTCCGCAGCACACATACGCAATGGACATACCTGCATACATGCATAGCTACACATACATGTAAGTGGCCTCTTGACTGAGACATCGTTTAATAGTTACAGTGTCCCCTTCACCAATCATTCACCATCATTCATCCTTCATGCACATCACCATTTCATCATCATTTTTTAAAAATTTTTGTTTAATAAAGCTTATTTTGAATTGTTCATCCAGCTCACAAGTCTGTTAGTTTGAAACGGTGCACAAGGTGAAGGAGTTCCTGTAACATCCTGCTCCTTCCCTTGTAGCGTTGACACTGTTGAGAGCTTCAGTGACACCACTGACATACAGCATGGAGACGTGCCCTCTTGAAGTTGAAGGGTTTGACGTTCAGTGGAGGGGTGGGGTATGATTTTCTTGCCCTCGGGATATCCCAGGCCCACTTCTGTTATCCTGACACACTGAGTACTTTCTTGATGTGCTACACCTCTTCTTCCCTAGCGGTGTTGGTGGAGCAGATGGTCTTCCCTCAGTGGGCGAGGGTGAGAATTACTCCAAGCTTGTGTTCCAGTGGCTGGTGACTGTTGAATTGTAAATACTGGTCTGTATGGGTCGGCTTTCTGTAGACGGAGAAGGCAAGGCCTGTCTCTGTCTGGGTGATGTGGGTGTCCAACATCGCGATGCTGCTGTTCTCTTCTGCCTCATAGGTAAACTTGATGACAGGGTGTTGGTTGTTGAGAAGGGCTGTGAAGTCTCTGACCACCGATCTTTTGAGAACAGTCATGGTGTCATCCGTGTAGTAGCAACCCCAGTAGCCAGGAAGAAGGTGGAACGATGCCAAGGCTTTCTCTTCAAAGTCTTCCATAAAGAAGTTAGTGACAATAGGACTCACAGGGGACCCCATGGCTGCACCTCGGTCTGTTGATAGAACTGTCCTTCAAAGGTGTGGTGGTGTTCTTGGAACTGTCCCTCAAAGGTGTAGGTGGTGTTGAGGCAGCAGGGTAGCAGATCACAGGTGTGTTCAACTGGCAGCTTGGTGCGCTGCTGAAGGCTGTTGTCGTCCTGTAACCTCCCTCTGATGATGTCAATGCTGTCCTTAACAGGGACACTGGTGAACAGAGCTGTGACGTCATAGCACACCCAAAATCTCATCAGGCTGTGGTACAAACTTGCACAACTTCTTCACCAGGTCTGCACTAATCTTAAATAATGTCAGCGAACCGCCCAGAGAAACGTGGACAAACGAGTCACAAGACAACACACAACGCGTTTCGACCTCTTAGGTCTTCCTCAGGTGAAAGAAACAAAGACGGACAAAATAACGAAAATGCACTTAGCTTTGATCGCTTCAGATTGCTTCTGAGTTCAGTGCAAGGAAGGCGTTGAATGAGAACGAGGCTGTCGGAAGGGAAATAATGTGCGAGTCAAAGTCGTAATAATGATAATAATATTACTGATAGGCATACTAATAATGGTCAAAATATTATTAAAAAAAAAAAAAAAAAATTGTCAATAAGTGTGGGTATGGGAGAAAGGAGAGTGGGTTAGAGGATTCTTAAACAGCAGGGTTGCTGTGGCAACAGTCTCAGAGGCGAAGGCGATGGTGATGTCAATACTAGTGGTGGTAGTATCAATACTAGCAATATTATTACTGAATGGTACTACTAACAATGATAGTGAAGGTTAAGTATATAAAAACACAATACAGAATTACATTTAGAAAATACATTTTTATAATAATCAAATAAATAAACAAATGTGCGCGTTTGTGCACGCGCGCGTGCATGTGTGTATGGTCCCACTGTGTGTGTGTGTGCGCATGCGTGCGCGCGCGCATGTGTGCGTGTGTGTGTGTGTGTGTGTGTGTGTGTGTGTGTGTGTGTGTGTGTGTGTGGGGGGGGGGGGGTGGGGGTGCGCATAGTTATCAACATTTCCACAACATATGCACAGGAAAGAGGGAAGATGGAACAGGAGTTCATGTTGAAGAAATAGTGAATGAAAAGAAAAGAAAAGAAAACCAAAAACGAAGTGAAGGAAATGGAGTGGACAAGTATCTGAATAAACAATAGACTGATGTGAGAAATAGAGAGGGTGTGGTGAGAAGGGAAAGGAAGATAGCTATAAGTTATGTGGGAGATATGGTATTATGCATGTTTAGTGAGAAGATATTGTGGGCTGAGACTGAAGTGGTGGGTTGGTACATGTAACTTTAAGGTGTTGATGGTATGAAGGTGGAGGGAAGAAGGGGATGGGTTTTATATACTGACTGGGGGGGGAGGGGGGGGGGGGGGGGGGGGCAACATATTCACACCTATACACAATCTCTCTCTCTCTCTCTCTCTCTCTCTTCTCTCTCTCTCTCCCCCCCCCCCCCCTCTCTCTAAAAATTAAGTTATTGTATCTAAGTAATATCATTATTTTAATTCTACAATTATGGCTGGCAATGGAATTAGTGA
Source organism: Conus betulinus (assembly GCA_016801955.1). Taxonomy (NCBI): domain Eukaryota; kingdom Metazoa; phylum Mollusca; class Gastropoda; order Neogastropoda; family Conidae; genus Conus; species Conus betulinus. The sequence goes on along the minus strand of JADBJO010000826.1, from coordinate 563,171 downwards.
TAATGGGACATAATGCTTAGAAGTATAAAGGTAAAAATGACAATGTAGTGATGTAATGATGTTGATGAAGATAACAGTAAAGGTAATGATATGATGATAGTGATACAGTAATAAAGGTTTTAAGTATTTCACAATCACTGCTACCAGATTAAGCAAGACAAGTTTTATCGAAACTACAAAACAAATACAAGGCAAACCCAGACCAGTTGAACCCCCCTGCACACAACACTGACCCCTCTATCACACATGAGCAACACACCACCACCTTGTTTGCTGCATTCCTGATAATCTGACTCTCACCAATGATGAAAGATCAGTCTGGCAAAAGGTCTGAAATTTTTCCCATTCAGCCTACCACCAATAAATATCAAAACCACGTTGATGTTGAAAGATTCTTTAGAAAATTAAGATGGATGGCTGCACTTGACGGTGTGCCCAAAGCCCCCCCTCTACCAGAGAGCTCAGACATTTTTACCCACCTTTTTCGAACTCCAGTACTCCGCCAGCCACCTCTTGACAAATCCACTGAAGTTGAACTCTACATCAAAAAGTGTAGAAAAGAAATCTCTCAAGTGAAATCCAAACCTGTCTGCCATTCCAACCTCTCACGGGATGAACAAAAAGCCCTTGAATCACTGAGACAACGACAAGACATTGTCATCAAACCAGCAGACAAGGGTGGTGCAGTGGTGGTCTGGGACAAACAGCTATACATAAAAGAAGCACACAGACAACTGTCAGACAAAATTTCTATACACCACTCACAGTATCAACCCTCCCTCAACACCAGAAACTCATCTCAACCACAGTTAAACAAGAAATCAAACATAACAACTTACCGAAGACAGCCAAACTCCTCATAATGACAGACACAAAACAAACCCACCTTCTACCTGCTCCCTAAAATACACAAAACCAATACACCTGGCAGACCCATTGTATCTGCATGCAGCTGCCCTACAGAACACATTTCACAGTACTTAGACTCTCTCCTCCAACCCATAGTACAAGGCCTCCCCACATACCTCAAAGACACTACACACACACTCAACATGATTAATTCATACAACACAGATCCCACTTTTCAACCCAGCCTCCTCTTTACACTTGATTGATGTCTCTCTCTACACTTCCATCCCTCATGCTGATGGACTGAAGGCCCTCGCATTCTTCCTTAACAAACGGCCCCCTAACCAACAACACCCTCCCACAGCTACACTGGTCAGACTTGCTGAATTAGTCCTCACCCTCAATACTTTTGAATTTAACAACCATACATTCTCACAAATCAGTGGTGTTGCTATGGGAACCAAAATGGGACCATCCTATGCCTGCCTCTTCATGGGACACCTAGAACACCGCCTACTAACCTCTCTTACACAGGCCCAACAGCAGAGCTCTACAAAAGATACATAGATGATGGATGGGAGCCACATCCATGCCAGAACATGACCTCCAGAATTTCCTCAACTTTGCTCAGACCTTCCATCCATCCATCCAGCTGACCTACACCATTTCACAGTCGGTTAACTTCCTGGACATCACTATCTCCCTCAAAGATGGACTGCTTCAAACCTCAGTCTTCTACAAACCTACTGATGCGCACTCATACCTGGACTACACATCTTTCCCACCACCAGTCTACTAAAAACAGCATTCCATATTCTGAATTCCTTCGCCTACGCAGACTCTGCTCTAGCGAAGAAGATTTCACCATACAAGCAGCCAAAATGTCTGATTTTTTTTCACCAACCGTGGATACCCTAGTGCCGTCATCAATGATGCTTTCAGCTGCACTGCAGCTAAATCCAGAACATCTACTCTGGAAACTAACCTCCCAAAGAGACAGACAGACCCACTGCCTGCCTTCTCTTCCATCCTCACAATCTGCCCATCTGCAGGATCCTGAAGTCTAACTGGCACATAGTAGAAAATCATAAACCTGCCTTTGAGACCAAACCAATGATCACTTTCAAACCTGACAAAAACCCAAGCTAGATTCTAGCACAGCCCTAGCCTGCCACCCTAGCACGCGCGCTCTACCTCCCATAATGCGCTGAGTCAGCAGGCCAACCAAACTGGCCTATATTTAGCGCAAATCTCAATTCCATTTTTTTTTTTATGTGTTTCTTTTGTTTCACATTCTACAGTATTCTAGCTGCGTAATCACCAGAAATGATAGAAAACACGAGAATGTTGCAGATGTTTTGACTGTTTTGTGTTTTTTTTTTTTCGTATTTACATGAGATTTTCCGATCCGGAATTTTGTGTGGTGGTCGACACTTTTCATTGACCAGAGTCGTGCCGTTTGCCGTTCTTTGTTCGCCGGTGCAAAGCAGCTGTGAACACGTGTGTCACTTACAGTGGGCTTTTTGGACCTTTTCTCCATTTTTTAAAAGGTAGCTGTTGTACTTTTCTTTTTTTTTAAAAACATGTCTTCGTACTGGTTGAAAAAAACCGACGTATACAAAAATTTGTTTCTGAGACTTTGAAAGCCTGTGATCAGGCTGCTGTGATTTTCGGCGAAAACGAAGCCAAAGCGCAAAAATTGTCTTTTGTGTGTGATTCTGTTGAACTTGATTCAGATCGATAGCCACCACTTCTCCGTAGTCCCTTTGTGTTCGGACTCTGTTAGTGACAGTCGTGATGTTCAATTGAACACTCCTGTTAGACGTAATAATCATACTGATCACACAGACAGTAGTGCTTCTGATACAAATGATGGACTTGATGGGCTTGTTGGTGGTAATAAGTCTGATAGCGCCACAGAACTTAGCATCAATGAAGTTGAGAACTGGGAAAACGACATTTATACTGATACACTTTCAGGTTTTTGTGATTCTTATAACGATGATTTAGAAGGTGAAATGAATGAAGAGAATTTTGTACTTTTGCTGCTGCATGTTGGCATTTTTTGTTTATGTAGCTCTGAATTATGTGAAAGTCATGTTGATTATGGAGCGGCATGAAACGAACATTACTGATGAAGACGTACATGAGGCGATTGGCTGTCCCTCGTGGCAAAAGTAAGCCAAAAACAGTGGTGGTGGTTGTGGACGACCCGGCAGAGGCCAACACAGAAATTGTGTGACTCAATGCATTTAAGAGAATTTTCAATAAAATTACCTGAATTGCTCCCATAATAACTGATGTTGTGTGTGTGTGTGTGTGTGTGTGTGTGTGTGCGTACATGCGTGCGTGCGTGTGTGCGTGCATGCGAGTATGAATTTCATGGTGGACAACAAACAGAATGGCTGTGAAGCCTGGATACTGTGAAAGGATGAAGAAAATATAATCAATGCAACAAAAAAGAGGTTCTACGGACGACTTTCCAGAATCAAATGGACAGACACAAGAACAAACCACAGCATGTTAAATGAACTGAATGCTAAGCACCAACTGTTCACAGGGATCAACAGAAGAAAACTGAAACATGTAGGCCATGTGATCAAAAAACACAAAGATAGGATTGATGTCAACAGTCATGCAGGGGAAAGTTTAAGCAAAGTTCAGGAAAGGGACAACTGCACACATCCTACTTCAACAACATTGCTGGTGTGTGTGTGTTTTGGAAGTTGCCTACAGATGTCTCAATTGTGAGACTTGGAGAAGATGTGTGACTTTGGGAGACAATGGCACCCACTGGCGACACGGGTGAAGGAGAAGGATGAGGTAGATGATAATGGCAATACAGCCCATCATTGAACTAGCTATAGAAGGCCAGCGTCAGCCGTGCTAGAACTAGCATTACTAGTTGCAAAGTGAGACAACTGCAGGCGGAAATCCAAACAAATCTTAAATAAATGTTAGCGAACCGCCAAGAGAAACGTGGACAAACGAGTCACAAGGCAAAACACGATGCGTTTTGACCTCTTAGGTCTTCTTCAAGCAAGACACAAACAAGCAGGACAATGAAAAGGAACGAATTTGTCACTAAGCTTAGATCTCTTCAGCGCTGAATCAACGCCTACCTACCTTGCGCTGAAGAGATATAAGCTAAGTGACAAATTCGTTCGGCACAGGCACAGTGTTTATGTCTTTGCCTGAAGAAGACCTAGGAGGTCGAAACGCATCGTGTGTTTTCTTGTGTCTCGTTTGTCCACGTTTCTCTTGGCGGTTCGCTAACATTTAAGATTTATTTAGTATTTACTAGCTAGGATGCCCAGCTAGAACCAAACCAAGATAGCTAGAACCCCATGTAGAACTAGCTAGGGTGCCAAGCTAGAACCAAGGTTGGGCCCATGTAGAACTAGCTAGGGTGCCAAGCTAGAACCAAGGTTGGGCCCATGTAGAACTAGCTAGGGTGCCAAGCTAGAACCAAGGTTGGGCCCATGAGCACTTCTAGACTGTCCCCAGCTGGTTATCCAAGCTAGTCCCTAGCCAGTTGCCTAGCTTATGCCAAGATTGATTCTAGCTTGGCTTGCTGTCTGGGAAGCCACCAGGTACTTTCCCCTGCTCAAAACCCAACTGCAAAATCTGCTCTCTCACCAAACCAGACACACCATCTTACATGGCCCCACGGGCTCTTTCACTATTAAAACGCACTTTCTCCTGCCAGAGCCACACATTGTGTATGCCATCCACTGTCAGCTGTGCGGTAAGATCTATGTAGGTGAGACATCTCGCTCACTTGAGACGTGCATCTCTGAACACCTGGCCGACATCCGCCACCATCGGCCCAAACCAGTCGCTCTACACTTCAACCATGCCCAACACAACATCAACCATGTCAAAGTCTTGGCACTTTGGCAATCGAAGAGTGACAACTTGGAACGCCTTATGCAGGAATCTTATCTCATTGCCAAACTGGGCACCGTTCATCCTCATGGCATCAATGTCCAAAAGTAGTATGTACCATTCCACCTCTGCAGCTCCAATCTGAAATATCCTCCACCTACACACACCCATACTACCCTACCTCCCACTGTTTACCTCAGACATAGGTTGCAGCTATCATCTTTCCCTTTTCCTACACTCTCTGAGTCTCTCCATTTGCTACGTCAATCGACTTACTCCCCTCCTCCTCCCCCTGCCCTAGTAATGATGTGTGTAGGGGTGTTGGTAGGTATGGCGGTTGCTGGGGTGGAGGTGGAGGTAACCAATGAATAAGGCTGACATTACTAATGGAACACACACACACACACACACACACACTCACACACACACACACACACACACACACACACACTCACACACAATAAATAGAATGCTAGCTCCTTTATCGTTGGTCGTTTCCTTTTCTTTCCTGGCGCCTTTATTTCCGCTAGTGTTACTGCACTTACCATCGCTACTATCATTATTATCATCATTCTAGTACTGTCTGCTGTTGTTCATTGAGCATTTCAGCTCCTTTCCACCTAATATCATCCTACCTATATTACTTAAAACCTTTATTACTGTATCACTATCATCATCATATCATTACCTTTACTGTTATCTTCATCAACATCATTACATCACTACATTGTCATTTTTACCTTTATACTTCTAAGCATTATGTCCCATTATCACTAATTCCATTGCCAGCCATAATTGTAGAATTAAAATAATGATAATACTTAGATACAATAACTTAATTTTTAGAGAGAGGGGGGGGGGGGGGGGGGGAGAGAGAGAGAGAAGAGAGAGAGAGAGAGAGAGAGAGATTGTGTATAGGTGTGAATATGTTGCTCCCCCCCCCCCCCCTCCCCCCCCAGTCAGTATATAAACCCATCCCCTTCTTTCCTCCACCTTCATACCATCAACACCCTAAAGTTACATGTACCAACCCACCACTTCAGTCTCAGCCCACAATATCTTCCACTAAACACGCATAATACCATATCTCCCACTATATATACCTTACACATAACTTATAGCTATCTTCCTTTCCCTTCTCACCACACCCCTCTCTTTCTCACATCAGTCTATTGTTTATTCAGATACTTGTCCACTCCCATTTCCTTCACTTCATTTGGTTTTCTTTTCTTTTCTTTTCATTCACTATTTCTTCAACATGAACTCCTGTTCCATCTTCTCTTTCCTGTACATATGTTGTGGAAATGTTGATAACTATGTGCACCCCCCCCCCCCCCACACACACACACACACACACACACACACACACACACACACACACACACACACGCGCGCGCGCGCGCATGCGCACACACACACACACACAGTGTGGGACACACACACACGCACGCACGCACACACACACACGCACGCGCGCGTGCACAAACGCACACATTTATTTTTATTTTTATTTGATTATCATAAAAATGTATTTTCTAAATATAATTCTGTATTGTGTTTTTATTACCTTAACCTTCACTATCGTTGTTAGTAGTACCATTCAGTAATAATATTGCTAGTATTGATACTACCACCACTAGTATTGACATCACCATCGCCTTCACCTCTGAGACTGTTGTCACGGCAACCCTGCTGTTTAAGAATCCTCTAACCCACTCTCCTTTCTCCCATATACCCACACTTATTGACAATTATTATTATTTTTTTTTAAAAATAATATTTTGACCATTATTAGTATGCCTACCAGTAATATTATTATCATTATTACGACTTTGACTCACACATTATTTCCCTTCCGACAGCCTCGTTCTCATTCAACACCTTCCTTGCACTGAATTCAGAAGCAATCTGAAGCGATCAAAGCTAAGTGCATTTTCGTTATTTTGTCCGTCTTTGTTTCTTTCACCTGAGGAAGACCTAAGAGATCAAAACGCGTTGTGTGTTGTCTTGTGACTCATTTTGTCCACGTTTCTTTGGGCGGTTCGCTGACATTTATTTAAGATTTTGTTTAGATTTCCGCCTGCAGTCGTTTCACTTTGCAACCAGGTCTGCACTGTTGGCAATGGAATGTTCTGTTTTTCCTACAAAAGGCGAGAGGATGTCTGCAACGAAGCAGGCTGTCTCATACATCAGGGATCTCCTATATGCGACAATGGGTCAGAGGGATACATCTCTATTGTGCACTTTAGGCAGTCCGTAGAACTTAGGCACATCAGTAGCTGAGGGGTACAACTCTGCGGTACTGTTCTAAAGAGAGTTCTCCTGACTTCTGTAGGCCTTGCAGTAGTTTGGTCAGGTGGGCAGTATATTTGCTGGTGGGATCTTTGTTCAGTTGTTGTTGGTAGGTCTTCTTGTCTTCTAATAAATTATGAGCCTTCTCATAGTACTGTCCCTTGGGTAGGATGACTGTGGCACGGCCTTTGTCAGCTGGGAGGATCATAATGGAATCCTTCTTCTCCAGTTCTTGCAGTGCGAGTCTTTCATCCCTAGAAATGTTGGATTTGGGAGGTTTGCTCTGTTTGAGAATGTTTCACACCCTCTGATCGTAGGTGTGTGGCCTCTTCGGTCTGAGAGACTGATCTGGTAATGTACTCCATGATGGGAAGTTTGTCTGGAGTAACTGCGAAATTGAGCCCCTTTCTCAACACTGACCATTCTGCTTCTGTCACACTTTGATCAGATAAATTCACCACCCACCTATTTTTGAGTTCTTGCACATCTTGATCACTGATAGAAGTAATGGACATGTAATCGTCTTGTTTTGGTTTAGCCTGCAACTTCGCAATTCTTTTTCTGTTATCCATACGTTCATATAAAAACATTTGGCCAAGTTTGAGTTTACTTAAGTCAATGTTGCTTTTATTCATTTCATATCAGTTTCCGATTCTGTATAAAAATCAAAATCAGATGTTGCTTCAGCACAGCTGCTCTTTGTGCACTTTTCTTCTTCATGACAAGATTTTGCGCTGTGACTACTGCTCTTTGTCTGTTTTGCTTCTTCCTGACAGTCAAATGTGGTAGACTGAGAGTGAGAATCCTGCTCAACTACTGGAGTTGTTTTCACTTGTTTTTGTGTCTTCTTTCACTTTTCATAATCTACCTTGATGTACATGGACTAGATTCACATGACATACAAAGATCAGACTATCATCTTGTCCGATAACAGTTCCTGGTCCCTTCCACTCTTCACCATCTGGCCATTTGTAGTAGATCTTCCTGAACTTCCAGCTTCTGTGAATGCCTTTCTAGTTATACGTAGACTTGTGATGTGTTCAACTGTTTTGCTTCCGTGGTGCCTTCTAAAGCAGGTAGTTTATCTGTGAGAACAGATGGAAAGCTTGGATTTCTTCCATAAACTAGTTGGTATGGACTGAAACCATGTGTGTTCACCATGCTGTTCTTTGCTGCCAATGCCCAGCACAAAGCTGTCTCCCATCAAGTTCTTTCTTGTCTGTCATGATCTTCATCAACATGTTTGAGAGTGTTTGATTGTGTCATTCTACCACCACCATTACTCCATGGGCTGTACGCTGCTGTTGTCTTCACTTCAATGTTGGAGTTTTCACACATGTCTTGATACTGTCTGTTGTTGAATTCCCTACCATTGTCACCGATGATCATTTTTGGTGGGCCATGTACTGCAATCATGAAGTTCCATACAATAACAGATGACTCCTTGCTTTTGATGATTGTAGCTGCATTGAATCTGGTGCACACGTATCATCATATGGAAGTCCAAAGATTTTTTCCTAGCTCATGCAGATCAACAGCCACTGAATTTTGTCATCTGCCAAAGGCAATCCTGTTGTTTGTTTTGGGGGTGTCTATCTATGATGAGCACACACACTGCACTCTTTTGCTAGTTCTGTCATTTTCTTGTACATATCAGGGTCTTTGATTCCTGCATTTTGCATCTGCTTCCGAAGATTTTCTGCTGAAGAATGCTTTAACTGTTTGTGAAGCTTCAAAGGAGCTGTTGTTTGTTCTTCTTCATCTAGACTGTCCATCATTAGTAGGATTTCACAATCTTCTTTAGTCGCTTGTTTGTTTCCAACAATGTCTGTGCAGCAGCATCCAGTGGAAGTGTAACTCAACTCCACAGGTTGCTGAAACATTGTAGCTTTGTCACCGCTCATGTCTAGTACAGCTCCCCTTTCTTCAAAGAATCCTTGCTCAACAAAAGCGGTAGTTCTGCATCCACAACATCAGTTTCAATGTTACATAACATTTGACATTGCCAATTTGAGCTGGTATTGCTGCATTCATGTTGGAGCGAACTTGAGCACCATCTCCCAATTTGAAGATCTTAGTACTTGTCTTCATCTGCATGTTTTTCTTTTGATATTCATGCAGACTGTCCACATATTGTTCAAGCCACCTCTTTTCCACACACAGCTTTGGTACATGCTGTATCAATCACTGCACATCCATAAGCTTCTGTCATCAAAACTTCATTTTCTGTTTTGTGTTCTTGGTTGAACAATATCAAGTTGCATTTTTCTTCACGTTGTTCTTCAACCTCAGTGTCGGTCATTCTTACTTCTTCCTGTTTGCACGGCTTGTGAGGACAATTTCTTGCCCAGTGACACACAAATGGCACACTTTGTTCTCTTTCCATTTCTGTCTAATGGGTTTTTACCTTTTGGTTGCATGTTCTTTATTTGTTGGTAACTTGAACAAGATTGATCTGAGTAGCTACTTCCTTAAGACACTTAAGACAGTCATCTCATTTTCAACTTTTGCTTCACAGGAACCTCCAAAAATACTCTTTAAAATCTGACTTCATAGATGAAAATTTTTTTGTCGGATGCTGCAGTTAAGACCAACTGCCTTTCTTTTTCGCACAATCCTGTGTTGTCTAGCAGCTTGAATGTTAGAACTGAATCTGGATATTCCATCTTGTGCTTTTTACATATGTCATAGCATCTCTCATATTCGATAATGTAGTCAGCCGTAGACACATTTTCTGTCTTTTTTTTTAATGCTTCAAAACTGTAGTAGGCAGAATATGCTAAGTCACTCTCATATTGTAGAAATAAAAAATCCAGTGCATTCATAAGAATTTGCATGCCATTTGGGAATTCAGTTCTGCAGTGACAATTTCTAAGGTTCTTGCTCATACCTGTCCAGTCAATGATGATGTCATTACCAATGCTTGTTTTTTCAGGCTTCACTTCCATTACTAGCTTCCATACATCTATTTCCTGTTTCCAGGTTTCATACACTGTCTCCGATCCCAGACATGGAGGGGATTTAAAACTTTGTGTGCCATCACTCTGCATCATGCTCTGCTACCATGAAATATGTCCTGAAATGTCCAACTGAAAGTTCAACAACTAATAAAACAATACTAACTGACTATGATACAGCCACCTTGGCTTGTCCTGCCGATACCAAACACACTGTTCCTCCCCTTCTTTACCACAGCGACCATACCTTGCAAAGTCATAATAATACCCTGCCTTGGCCATGCAGGTGCAGTCTTTACTTTACATGGTCACTTCCAGTAATAACAACAATATCCGAAGTCTATTGATCCACGTATGTACCAATAGGAAACTGTTATAAAAAAAGACAGCTCTAAAACACGGCGGACAAATTTTCATTTTGTGGCCAAGCAATTATATACCTGTTGCAAGCATAGTCATGACGAGTGTTGGAGAATTAAACTATTGATATTAACCCTTTGCCTGCCACACCCTTTTAAAGCTCTGAGACAACAGTTTGCCAAGTTTTTAGTCGCGAAGGGTAATAATTCAAAAAAAATTCTGGCTAAAAAACTACTGAACAAAAGTGTATCAAACCTATACTTTTCTGAAAGGAAATTGAACACTCTCTATCTTTTGATAACAATTTCAATCACATTCAAGAACACTGCAAAAAGTTTATGTCCAATGAAATAGGTTTATGTGTTTTTTTTCACTCAATTTCTAAACATACTATCATATTAGTGTGAAACAAAACAGTGAATTATTGTTAGAAAAAACAAAAGAATTACAAGGAAAAATGTATTTCCTTACCTTATGTGTGAAAAATATAAATCCAAAGTTTTCAAATTGACCAGATACATGTCCACAGCTACATCTAGGTGTTTGGAGGTTCAGAAAGAAATTTATGTGTCACTGTTGCTTTTCTTCTTGTTATCCACCAGTATTATGACCACACAACACAAACACAATGACAGTGACTAATAGTTTTTCTTATAGTTTTTCTTTGTGTGTACTCCTGNGGATGGTGTCCGATGTTTTAGTTTACCGTTTATACAGCCGTTACTACACGTCTGTAACGGCCTGGCAACGGTTTTTATTCTTAATGGAAATAGCTCAGAAAGGTACGTGGCCGATCTTCTGAAAATTTGTAGGTATGTTCATGATGGGTTACGAATAATGCCCGATGTTTTAGTTTACCGTTATAGCCGTTACTAACGGCCTGTAACGGCCCTGTAACGTTTTTCTTCTTCATGGAATATCTCGAAAGTACTTTGGCCGATCTTTGTGAAAATTAGAGGTATGTTCATTACGGGTGTCACAGATGATGCCCGATGTTTACTTACCGTTATAGCCGTTATACGGCTGTAACCGCCATAACGGGTTTTTCTTCTTTATGGAATATCTTAGAAGCACTTCGTCGATCTTTTTGAAAAATTGTAAGTGTGTTCATTATGGGTCTCGGATGATACCCGATGTTTTAGTTTACCGTTTATCAAGCCGTTTAAGCTAACGGCA
>JADBJO010000826.1:514149-546649 GCA_016801955.1 Conus betulinus | reverse complement strand
TTCGGGTGGAAATGGCAAAAAAAAAAGGCTTTCGTCCCTGCAGTGCACTTTCAAATTATATTGGTTACATGGTTACATTCAACATGCTGCTGGTAGCCTGGCGTGCAAGTTCAGTGGTAAGAACGCCCGTCCAGTGATGCAAACAACAAGGGTTTGACGCCGATGTACCCCCGCTTTGACGCCGCTTTTTTTAATGTTTATTTTTGTAGTGGGAAGTCGACATATGTACAACTGGGAATAAGTTTATTTGCCTTGCATCTTGTTCTAGTTTAAGGTGTGTATACTTTATAACTTATTCAACAGGTTGTATATGTTTCAGTGCATGTTTTCATGTTTTTTTTTTTTTTTTTTCTGTGATGTCACACAACCAAGCTTGAAGTGTGAAGTTTGACACGACTGGCATGCAAACAGACTGAGACTGATACACACACATACACTTCTTGAAAGCCATACTCACATATAGAACACAGACAGACAGACAGACAGAACGACAGACACACACACATACATGCCCACATGTTCAGGCATAGGAGAGAGAGAGAGAGGGGGGGGGGGGGGGGGGGGGGGGGATGGGTGGGGGTTGAGTGGAGTTCAAGCGTGCTACAGGGAATTTGGATGGAGGCAGACAGACTTCTTCTTCTTACACTGGCTATCAACTCCTGCGGTCACCCCTAATCTAAGCATGCAACTATAAGTCAATACACAACACACCTACCTAGCCTTGGGGGTGTTTTTTGTATGTATGGCTGTTTTTGTTTTTGTTTTTATATCTCACCTTAAAGGTAGCCATACTCCATCTTCAGGGAACTGGAAAGAAAATTAGGAAAAAAGACAGGATGTAGAGCACAAGAGGCAGAAATAAGAAATCTTGAAGAGAAAAAGAGAGCATGACAGGAAAGAGGAACCCCTAACTACCCAACCACAGTGAACGTGATAGTTCCTGTGGTTCCAGAAACAGGAGGGGCCCTTAATTTCACATTCCGCAGTGCCCCACTGCAGGAGAGGCAGAAAGACAAACTGTAGACAAACATCTGAAACAAACCATATCAAACGCTGCCTTTTCATTTTGAAAGTGATTTAATAAAGTGATTAATACCGTAGTGGCGATCACAAGAAGCAACTTCCAGCAAAATCAAATGAACCAACAAAACCAACTGTGTTGCTAAGCAGTCGCAAAGCCCTATTTCTATTATGCACATCAATATCCTTGACCATAAGCATAACTTCATAAGTCAAAGTGTCCACACACAAAATTTGAGCTGAGTCCAACAGTTCCACTATTGTGGAAAAACAACACCAACAACAAGAAAATGGTATTTAGAGCCCTCTAAATACCCCCAATCCCACCCCACCCCACCCCAAACTATCTTCCTGACCTCGACCTTGTCAACAGGGGTATTTTGAAAAAGAACAACTAGACATTCTATGTGCAAGAGTTGGGAGCCGGTGGATGATTCCTCCATTGATGAAGGAGATCCATGCAAGTCAAACATTTCACCGGCCAGTCAAAACTGACCAAAAGTGAACAAGACATTCAAACACAGCCAATTAATGAGGAAAAAGACACAACAATCAAACCTATGTCACAAAAGAGGCAGACATACTTGAGCAAGGTGCATCCCAAAGAAAAAAAATTGCATGAAAAAGAAAACCTTCTCAAGCCCCCCAAACACATCAACACCCCACGCCTCTGGAATTGAAAATTCCATGGATGCATTCAGGCTGTTAAAGATACATAAAATGGCCATACATATAGACAAACAACACTACCAAGTAAATAATATGAATCACTCATGTGGTTTATAGCACCATCGACCACTATTGACAACACTACCAAGTAAACAATCACTCAATCATGTGGTTTATAGCACCACCGACCATTATGGGCCACATCAGAGTTGACACCTTGTCAGCTAAGTAAACAAGTGTACATCATGGCTGCCATGCAAGTTGGGTCGCATGATTTTAAATTAAGGGGAGAGTATATAGAGCCTAAAGTTAACATGAGAGCGTTCGTCTTGAACCTGTATTCAAGACGTGTTTAGCGGCGGAAGGCCAGGTATAGAGTAGCGAGTTCCTCTCTGGAGAGGTAAGCTCGGGCTCTCCGATTGACTTGTGGGTGCAGAGGCCGAGAGCGAGTTGAGAAGTGCAGTCGGTGCACTGAGCGCTCCTGATCGCACCCCGGGTGGGGTTTTGACAGTACTCAGGTTTGCTGGTTGGCACCAGGTAAGTGTTCAGTTGTAAGGGGTTGACAGGGACTATAGGTGTAAAGGGTCGCTTTAAATGTAACACCTGGAGAGGTATTTACACGGAATTTCCCTGTTTCAGTTCTCCCTTTATTCAGCTACCCGATTACTGAGGGCATCCCGGACTGCCTTGGCTGGGGCCTAGCGATGGGAACTGGAGTGGGTGTTCGGAAGTAAGCAGTCTAGTGTGAGAGGTCGTCGCAACTAAGCCCTTGGGTCGAGGAGTTGGCGGAGGGGACCACGAGTCTCTGTGGGATGGAAGCCCGCCTCACTACCCCAGGCATGGGTAGGACGATGAATTGAGGGCCAGGTGTAAGAAAGCCCGATAACGCAGGAATGATACTGATCCTTGCGTGGTTGTGTGCCATGGACTGGTACTTAAAGAGTGCTAGGGTGTGCCCGTGACTGGTCTCTGTTAGTTCACTTGTTTTTTTATGTGTCTTTTATGTAAATGGAAATGTTGGCTCTATGCTGAGTGGATGATACAAATTTAAATTAGTAGCCGAAGAGTTATTTCCGGCATTCTTAATTTCTGTTGAGTAAATTTAATAAATTGTAACTCCCTATGGGAGGGGAACTGGGAAATTGAAATTTTTTTGTGTGCACCTTTGGTTGAGTGGAGAGATAGTGGGTGTGCACAGAGAGTAAGCCTTGTTGTGTGTGTGTATGGGAGTTTGACCACATGTGACAGTGTTTATTCTTCTTCTTCTGTGTACACAGGCTGTCAACTCCTGCGGTCACCCCCAATCTAAGCATACAGTCAATACACAACCTACCTACCTAGTCTGGGGGGTGGAATTTTGTGTGTATGGCTGTTTTGTATCCCACCTTAAAGGTAGCCATACTCCATCTTCAGAAAATTGGGAAGAAAGCTTGGAAAAAGACAGGATGCTGAGCACAAGAGGCAGAAATAAGAAATCTAATTTATCTTAAAGAGAAAAAGAGCATGACAGGAAAGAGGAACCCCTAACTACTTAACGACGGTGACCTTGATAGCTCCTGTGATTGAGAAAACAGGAGGGGCCCTTAATTTCACAGTCCGCAGTGTCCCACTACGGGAATGTGACAACGACACTTAAATTTTGTTACCTAATCACCAGAGCAAAACAGCATAAACAGTCTGTCATGTGCTACAGGCCAGAAATTCTTCTTCTTCTTCGAACACAGGCTATCAATTCCTGTGTGTCACTCCCAACCTAAGCATACAAGTCAATACACAACCTACCTACCTAGCCCTGGGGTGGATTTTTGTGTGTATGGCTGTTTTTTTTTTTATCCTACTTCAAAGGTAGCCATACTCCATCTTCAGGGAGCTGGAAAGAAAATTTAGAAAAAAGACAGAATGTACAGCACAAGAGCCAGAAATAAGAAAATCTTGAAGAGAAAAAGTGAGCATGACAGAAAAGAGGAACCTCTAACTACCTAGCGACAGTGAACTTGATAGCTCATGTGGTTCCAGAAACAGGAGGGGTCATTAATTCCACAGTCCGCAATGCCCCACTGCTGGAGGTTAGAAATTTATTGGTAAAGATTGTGAAAAATAATGGATGAAAGATCTGGTAGATAGAAAGGATAGTACACTCAGTTCAGCAAAAGAATAAGAGTCACAGAGAGAAATAGAAAAAGGGGGACATCACTAGCACAAAGAGTAGAGCGAAGCAAACTATTTGTTCGAAAGACGTTCGTATCCCAACAAGGGGAAGTCCTAATGAATAAAAGGTCATTCAAGCAATGTCCAAGTTATGTAAAAACAAACAGCAACGTCTGTCTTAACCCGATTGTTTTTTTTTTTTCTCTCAAATACCAGTTCATTATGCAGTTGGGTTTTGTCTTCTGCGCAGTGGTAATGGAATACAAGGTGTTTGTGGGACCCAGAGAGGTACTGACTTCAGCTACACTAACAGAGCAACCCTAAACCACCCTTGAAAGCCAATGGTGAATACAAAGGCTGCAAGTACACACATGCAGGGTCAGATCTGTGGGAGGGTTCCTGGGTTCCGGAACCCCACCCCCAGCCCCCACCCCGGGCTGTACATCTACCTTCAAAATTAGAAAGAAAAAAAAACCCAAGTGTGTCACTGAGCAGCAATCAAGTTGTCATTTCTATGATACCTACCAACATCTTGGACTAGTGTTGTCTGACAGGAGTTGTTCAAGACTCAGTTATTCAGTCATTAGGCCTACTGCCTCACTGAGACCAATCTAATATACTCCTATATAGAATTGGGGCTACAGAACAGAAATGTTTAAACAACAGAAAACATGCCCTTAGCTTGTTGACGGTATTTGCCTCTTTCGTTGAACACTTTTGTTTTTACAACATTATCTTCTCTCGCTGTGACATTTCAAAGTCTGGAAATATCACATTTTTTTCCAAGAATGCTTCAACTTCTTTTACTCCAGGCAAAGAGCCCTGCGAGTCCTTCCCTTGAACCTTTATGTACTTTTCAAAATGCTTGCAAACACATTCAGCATCACTTGTATTCCACTGCCTGTACCGCCTACGAGACATGGTAGGCCTACACAGTTTTTTTTGAACCTGTTGTTTTCAATGATGGGGAAGTTGTACTACTCTTTGCGAACTTGGGGAATGAAGTCATGCCACTCGCATGCTCACAGTCTGGTAAGTTCTGTGTAGATACAGTGGGATCATCCTCAAAATTGTCCAAAGTAGATGCTGTTGCGCAGGATGTGTGGCCTACACTTTTCATGTTTGACAAATGTGGCTGAGAACTCTGAATGCTATCCAATGTACATGGGATTGACAAAGAGCTGTGCAAGAAGAAGAAGTGGACATCTCCAATGAACTGGCGATGTTTTCATGGCTAGATATGGGGACTGACAATGTACTGTTTCCACTGGGAAAACTTGAGGCAGGTGTTTGCTGAACAGCTCCTCTGCCATGCGTGTCAAGTTTATCCAAGAAGCCTCCAACTTTGGTCAACTCAGCAATTGCCAATGGGCACTGATACACATTTTTGTTGATGTTTTCCGAATGTCCCATGTGCCTGTACCAGGTTTGTCTTTGCTCTTCAGGCAGATCTAACAGAGCAAAAAATGTGGATGCCCTATGTCTAAACTTGTCAGCAATTAAAAGTTCTGGTCGCTTGAGTTTCTTTTCACCAATTGCTTGTATGATGGACTTGATGCAATAGTATCCCGAAGCATGGTCTTTTGAACCTCCTGTATTAGGAAACAAGAAAACATTTTCTTCATGTACTCCAGCGTGGCTACGTTCAGAAACCAATTTTCTGATAGCTTGTACTGTGTCGTTAGGAATGAGAACTGGAACCATTTTTCTGCTGCCTTTGCCCTGCTGATAAGCTAGTTTTGTTTTTTTTTTCAACCAGCACTTGCTCCAGTGGATCAGTGATTTGTAGAACAAGGTTCTGATCTACCCACATGCCTTCTTCTCCCTCCCGCCACTCTTTAAGAGTCAGTCTAGCCGGTTCTCCCCCACGTCTGGCATTGTACATGGTGAGCCTGCTGACCACCAAATTTCTTAACTGCACAAAAGCATGGTGGTCCCACAACAGGAAATCATCTTCCATCATGCCATTCATCTGAGACATAATAAAATTTCGGAATGTCTCAACATCTTCTTCGAGAGGCATCTGTTGTGGTTGTCGTAAAGTGTCACGCGCCGCCTCTCACAGTCCAGCTGAGCGGAATAGAAAATAAAATCCCAGTTCAATTCCAAAACTGACTGGAACAACTCGACTTCCTTTGCCTTTTCCATGTTATCCAGTTGACTGTAGTGACCCTTCATCACTTTTATTAACTTTTTTAAGGCATATCCAAGCGCAAGCTTCAAGCCAGACTTCTGTCCCACATCATTTTCCTTTCTGGTCAAAGTGTGTATTGCCGTTTCTAGCGTTTCAAAATACTGTCTGTCAACCACACTCTCCCCATTAATTTGATCGTCACCTGCTTCAGTTCTCATTCGTAATACCACATTTGCAACCAGGCGCATTTCACCCATGACTACACGTCTTTCCTTTTTTTGAAGATTTGCACCAGGCTCTCTGTCCCAGCAGAAGTATTGCTTTGTCTGTCCGACACAAGTGTCCAGCCTCATCTTCCCTAAATTTATTCAAAATCTCGCTTTGGAATTCCGCTGATACCCCTGAAGTCGGTGTTTTTGAAAATGCAACTGTTTCGGCTCTAACATTTGCACTACGAGAGCAGTAATATTTCTTGTGCTTGCAAATTACTTTTTTGCTAAAGAAGCCGTTACACCCACTACACACATCACTACACCTGTGCTACCCTGCTTCCTTTCCCTCAGCAGCTGTTTTCCTTCATCCCGATGCTGGATATTTTTTTTGAGGATTCCTTCTTTTCTTAAAGATTCAAACACTCTCAACTGTTCCTGAGGAGGCAGAAGTAAAGCTGCTTTCACACTCTCTTTCTTCCTTATGCTTCCTCTTCATGTGTCTTGAAAGTTTTGCTTGAAATGTCCCACAAAAGACACATGGACGTGGAGGCTTCTTGTAAGTTTTGCATGAAGTGCTTGAAGTGGAAGTTGACTGTGAGAAAGATGCCGACTTTTCTGAAGGCTGGTGTGAACTACCTCCAGTACAGTAGCCTTCGAGGAAGAAGCTGACCTTGCAACACACTGGGGTGAAGTACCTGCACTAACACTAGTCTCAGAGGAAGAAGCTGACCTTGCAACACACTGGGGTGAAGTACCCTGCACTAACACTAGTCTCAGAGGAAGAAGCTGACCTTGCAACACACTGGGGTGAAGTACCTGCACTAACACTAGTCTCAGAGGAAGAAGCTGACCTTGCAACACACTGGGGTGAAGTACCTGCACTAACACTAGTCTCAGAGGAAGAAGCTGACCTTGCAACACACTGGGGTGAAGTACCTGCACTAACACTAGTCTCAGAGGAAGAAGCTGACCTTGCAACACACTGGTGTGAAGTGCCTGCAGTAACATTAGCCTCTGAAGAGGAAAGAAAACTGGCTTGGCAGAAACAGCAGTCTCCGCGGAAGAAGCCAACTTTGCACCAAGCTGTGTGAAGTGTCTGCAGAAACAGTAGTCTCCGTGGAAGAAGCCAACTTTGCACCAAGCTGGTGTGAAGTGTCTGCAGAACAGCAGTCTCCGCGGAAGAAGCCAACTTTGCACCAAGCTGGTGTGAAGTGTCTGCAGAAACAGTAGTCTCCGTGGAAGAAGCCAACTTTGCACCAAGCTGGTGTGAAGTGTCTGCAGTAACAGTAGCCTCCAAAGAAGAAGCAGATTTTGCACCAAGCTGGTGTGCAATGGTGTGCAATGCCTGCAGTAACAGTAGCCTCCGAAGAAGAAGCAGATTTTGCACCAAGCTGGTGTGAAGTGCCTGCAGTAACAGTAGCCTCCAAGGACAAGCTGACCTTGCAGTAAATCGGCGTGAAGTGCCTGCAGTAACAGTAGCCTCCAAGGAACAAGTTGACCTTGCAGTAGATCGGCGTGAAGTGCCTGCAGTAACAGTAGCCTCCGAGGAACAAGATGACCTTGCAGTAGATCGGCGTGAAGTGCCTGCAGTAACAGTAGCGTCCAAGGAACAAGATGACCTTGCAGTAGATCGGCGTGAAGTGCCTGCAGTAACAGTAGCCTCCGAGGAACAAGATGACCTTGCAGTAGATCGGCGTGAAGTGCCTGCAGTAACAGTAGCCTCCATGGAACAAGCAAGCTGACCTTGCTGTAGATCGGCGTGAAGTGCCCGCAGTAACAGTAGCCTCCGAGGAACAAGCTGACCTTGCAGTAGATCGGCGTGAAGTGTGTGCAGTAACAGTAGCCTCCGAGGAACAAGCTGACCTTGCTGTAGATCGGCGTGAAGTGCCTGCAGTAACAGTAGCCTCCAAGAAGACGAAAACCTGGCAGTAGACTGGTAGTACATAGCGTCTGATGTGTCAGTAACCTCCAAGGGGAGCACTTGTAGGGGTTCCTGCAAAACATAACCACCACCCAATTGAACTGAACCAAATACCTTTGAAATGGAAGAAAAATATGTTAGATGTTTAAAATAGAAGATTCAGTGACATTTACCCTTTACTCAAAATGGTTCTCTCTCTCTCTCTCTCTCTAATGTTCTTTGGATGAGATGCCACCACAAGACATCAAACGCATCTGGTAACCCCGTTCTACTGTTCAATAGGAGAAAGCCATTGTGAGCCAATGGAATGGAATCCCAATACATATTACATGCATCCCTGTGCGCCAATGACAGTTTACATGAAGACTCTGGGCACAGGGCAGAATACAAATTTCTAATAAAGAAAAACAAGAATGGAAAAAATTAAAGAAAAAAGCAGAATAGACTCACCAACTACCAAATCCTGTTCTAGCCAGATCCAGCTCGGTTGTCCTAGATATCCTAGGCTCATCCGCTTGTCTTGGAACCCATCTAGGTTCTAGCTTGGCACTAGCATGCCACCCAAGCAGCGTGCTGCACCTAGGGTGCCTAGCTAGATTCTAGGTAGGTACTACCCGGTCATTCAAGCAAGTGCTGACCTAGGGAACCAAGCTAGATTCTAGCACAGCCCTAGCCTGCCACCCTAGCACGCGCGCTCTACCTCCCATATGCGCTGAGTCAGCAGGCCAACCAAACTGGCCTATATTTAGCGCAAATCTCAATTCCATTTTTTCTTTATGTTTTTTTTTTTGTTTTCACATTCTACAGTATTCTAGCTGCATAATCACCAGAAATGATAGAAAACGAGAATGTTGCAGATGTTTTGATTGTTTTATGTCTTTTTTTTTTTTCGTATTTACATGAGATTTTCCGATCCGGAATTTTGTGGTGGTCGACACTTTTCATTGACCGGAGTCGTGCCGTTTTTGCGTTCTTTGTTTTGCCCGGCAAAGCAGCTGTGAACACGTGTGTCACTTACAGTGGGCTTTTTGGACCTTTTCTCCATTTTTTAAAAGGTAGCTGTTGTACTTTTCTTTTTTTTAAAACATGTCTTCGTACTGGTTGAAAAAACAGACGTATACAAAAATTTGTTTCTGAGACTTTGAAAGTCTGTGATCAGGCTGCTGTGATTTGTCGGCGGCGAAAACGAAGCCAAAGCGCAAAAATTGTCTTTTGTGTGTGATTTCTGTTGAACTTGATTCAGATCGATAGCCGCCACTTCTCCGTAGTCCTTTGTGTTCGGACTCTGTTAGTGACAGTCGTGATGTTCAATTGAACACTCCTGTTAGACGTAATAATCATACTGATCACACAGACAGTAGTGCTTCTGATACAAATGATGGACTTGATGGCTTGTTGGTGGTAATAAGTCTGATAGCGCCACAGAACTTAGCATCAATGAAGTTGAGAACTGGGAAAACGACATTTATACTGATACACTTTCAGGTTTTTGTGATTCTTATAACGATGATTTAGAAGGTGAAATGAATGAAGAGAATTTTGTACTTTTGCTGCTGCATGTTGGCATTTTTTGTTTATGTAGCTCTGAATTATGTGAAAGTCATGTTGATTATGGAGCGGCATGAAACGAACATTACTGATGAAGACGTACATGAGCGATTGGCTGGCCACATGGAGGGACTGTGTCCCAGGTGGCAAAAGTAAGCCAAAAACAGTGGTGGTGGTTGTGGACGACCCGGCAGAGGCCAACACAGAAATTGTGTGACTCAATGCATTTAAGAGAATTTTCAATAAAATTACCTGAATTGCTCCCATAATAACTGATGTTGTGTGTGTGTGTGTGTGTGTGTGTGTGTGTGTGTGTGTGTGTGTGTGTGTGTGTGTGTGTGTGTGTGTGTGTGTGTGTGTGTGTGTGTGTGTGTACATGCGTGCGTGCGTGTGTGCGCATGTAGTATGAATTTCATGGTGGACAACAAACAGAATGGCTGTGAAGCCTGGATACTGTGAAAGGATGAAGAAAATATAATCAATGCAACAGAAAAGAGTTTCTACGGACGACTTTCCAGAATCAAATGGACAGACACAAGAACAAACCAGCATGTTAAATGAACTGAATGCTAAGCACCAACTGTTCACAGGGATCAACAGAAGAAAACTGAAACATGTAGGCCATGTGATCAAAAACACAAAGATAGGATTGATGATGTCAACAGTCATGCAGGGGAAAGTTTAAGCAAAGTTCAGGAAGGGACAACTGCACACATCCTACTTCAACAACATTGCTGGTGTGTGTGTGTTTTGGAAGTTGTCTACAGATGTCTCAATTGTGAGACTTGGAGAAGATGTGTGACTTTGGGAGACAATGGCACCCACTGGCGACACGGGTGAAGGAGAAGGATGAGGTAGATGATAATGGCAATACAGCCCATCATTGTACTAGCTATAGAAGGCCAGCGTCAGCCGTGCTAGAACTAGCATTACTAGTTGCAAAGTGACAACTGCAGGCGGAAATCCAAACAAATCTTAAATAAATGTTAGCGAACCGCCAAGAGAAACGTGGACAAACGAGTCACAAGGCAAAACACGATGCGTTTTGACCTCTTAGGTCTTCTTCAAGCAAGACACAAACAAGCAGGACAATGAAAAGGAACGAATTTGTCACTTAGCTTAGATCTCTTCAGCGCTGAATCAACGCCTACCTACCTTGCGCTGAAGATATATAAGCTAAGTGACAAATTCGTTCGGCACAGGCACAGTGTTTATGTCTTGCCTGAAGAAGACCTAGGAGGTCGAAACGCATCGTGTGTTTTCTTGTGTCTCGTTTGTCCACGTTTCTCTTGGCGGTTCGCTAACATTTATTTAAGATTTATTTAGTATTTACTAGCTAGGATGCCAAGCTAGAACCAAGGATAGGCCCATGTAGAACTAGCTAGGGTGCCAAGCTAGAACCAAGGTTGGGCCCATGTAGAACTAGCTAGGGTGCCAAGCTAGAACCAAGGTTGGGCCCATGTAGAACTAGCTAGGGTGCCAAGCTAGAACCAAGGTTGGGCCCATGAGCACTTCTAGACTGTCCCCAGCTGGTTATCCAAGCTAGTCCCTAGCCAGTTGCCTAGCTTATGCCAAGATTGATTCTAGCTTGGCTTGCTGTCTGGGTATATCTTTTATTAGTTCAACTGGGTGTCATCCTGGGGTATTAAAAATATACTAAATGAAACTCTACAGCATCATCTTCTGTGCAAAAAATTATCCAAATTCAACATCTCATTTTCTTTAAGTATGTATGTAAATGACTCTCTCTCCCTCTCTCTCTGTCTCTGTCTCTCTCATCACAGGTACTGTTGTAGTTATTGAACGCAACACTTGCTCTCATAATTTTTTTTTTCTTATCCTGTACTCATCCACGTCATCACACGTTTAAAAAAAAAATCCAGTGGTATCTTTCACCTGAAACCCTCTTGAGCGCTAGGGTCTCACTTTGTGGGGTTACATGAAGAAGAATTAGAACAATGTAACTTCATAGTATATATATATATATATATTTTTTTTTTTTTTTTAAGAAAAACAATTAAATTCAGGGGCCCACATTTTCATGTCGAACACACTTGGCCATGCAGACCCAACTTGTGTCAGGGATGAAAACAAAGCTAAAAACACTGGGAAAGTTGTTGATGGCAGGGGGGGGGGGGGGGGGGGGGGGGGGGGGGGGGGTACACAACGTGCACCACTCTCAGAAAAGTTGTTGAACAGAGGGGAGTGGGGGGGATGGAACGGTGTACACTCTCTCAAAAGTTGTTGAGCATGGGAGGAGGTGGGCGGGAGGGGGGGGGATCGAATGTTGTTTACTCTGTCAATAGTTGTTCAGTAGGAACTGTTAAAACCTGAGGGCTTAAGCCATGGTCGCCCGGTATGTGATGCTCGACTTTATGAATAAAAAATCTGTAACACCCCCCCCCCCCCCCCCCCCTTTTGCCAGGTCCAGCCCTGGGAGGGCACAGCGCTGCAGCAATGTGCTCTCCGAGTGCAGTACAAATTTCACAACATTATTTTTATTGTATTGGTATACCAAGCACAAGTACTGGTTTACACAAAGCTTTAGCACCACTTACCTGCCTATCTTCTGACACGCCTCTATTAACTTGTTCAGGGAGCTGGTGTCCATTTTCCAAGTCACTGTCACTACTATCCTCGGTTTCACGGATGATACCCCTGCAATTATAATCAATTGCATACAATCAGTGATATGAAAGACTCTTTAGTTCTGTAAGTGTTCTACTTAGGATGACCAAACTGAAAAACACCATGATGATCTCCCCCCCCCCCCCCCCCCCCCCCCCCCCCCCCCTACTTGGTACACTGTGTCACACTGTTTGAGGGGGTCTGTTTTGTCTTTCACATGGGTCAGTTGTTGCCATAGGGAATTAGTGGATTTGTGGAAAACTTTGCAGCCATGTTGTTAGACAGCTCTGGCTAGATGAAAACAGTGCTGATAAAGGCTGGGTGATCCAGCTGAAATATCCCTACAAGAAGTCCCCGATCCTGAGTAAGTACGCCTTTTATAATGTTGAATCCAGGATCCAGAAACCTACATTCTTATTAACTATCATCCATACAAATCATGTGTTTACCGCATATAAGAATTGAGCTTCAAAGGTTTGTGCACAAGAAGCGCTCTATTCAGGACTAACAGTGAACCTACACACTTTCACAGCCTAGTGGTAGATCAAACGCCAGCAAGCACAGAAAATGAAAATAGCTATAGTAATATTAATACATAAATATTTCAAACTATTTTATTGTCATCAAAAAAATATTATTATTGTATTTACATAGGACCTATCATTGGTCACAGACCAACCTCTAAAAACAAGTGCTTTTCAATCATTACACCACTACAGTTTACTCAATGGGCTTGCCTACCCAGGTAGAGCTGACTGATATGCTGACTGCTGGCACTTAGTTATTCCCCATGCCATTCAAATATCACCTACTCATTTTTGGCTCATGTGTGTAAACAAAGTGAGTCTATGTTCTCATGCTATTTTGGTTGTGTGTGCTATTTTGTGTGTGTGTGTGTGTGTGTGTGTGTGTGTGTGTGTGTGTGTGTGTGTGTGTGTGTGTGTGTGTGTGCATCCATTAATCCATGTATGTGTGCCTGAGTGTAGGCGTTTGTGGTCAACTTTAACGTTGGCAATTTCTCAGCAATTACAAGTGCTGGCAGCAGCCCTTTGTTCCCGAGCGGAACAGAGGCATAATTCAAGTCAAGTCACAAGTGCTGGCAGGGTCAAAAGTGATAGACTTGCACTTAATCACAATGACACACCCTTCCTAGCAAGCCCTAGCATGCATGAAGACATCATGGAATGGTAAAGGCTGTAATTTGTTTTAATTGGATTCTGTAACTAGGAGTAGGACAACTTGAACTGCCTCTAGTGTTCTGTACCAACTTGAGCCTTGAAGGCTTTGCCTCTCGTCATTTATCCTTTATCCCTGCAGTTCCACACAGCATGCACGCCATGTACATGTAATCCATTTTCACCGGCACAAGATGACCTACACTTTTGAAATATCAACCAGAAAGTAACAGTTTTTTCAGCTTTGTAAGAAACACCAGGCAGATATCTTCAATCTACTTGATCTTTGACAAGGTAAATTGACCTCCCCTACTCTTTCGATTTTTCAACTGCTATGAGTTTGGTTTTTTTTATGTGCAGGGATCTAGGGTCCGACTCGTTTATAATTATTGTCCCCAAGATAACACGCCAAATATAAGGCAGGAATAGGATTGACTCTAAAGTAATCTATAAGATATAAGAAACTATAGTTCAAAATGCCAAATGTTTTTGAAGCATGCCAGTACACCCTTAAAAATGCAGCATTTTCTTCAGTCTTATAAACAAAGATTCCATAATTACAGAATGCTTAAACTACACAAATGATGTTCAAGCAAGCCAAAAATCCAAAAGATACTTACTCGTTCTTAAGGTAGCGAAACAAATCTGAAAATGTGGCCATGAGCAAAGAAGGCAAGCCAATGACCAACTTGGACAATTCAACCTGACCCACAGGAAGTAAACACGCAGCTTGTCTGAAAGAAAAAAAAAAGTGATACCAGTATATTTTGCCTTTTTTATGTAAGATAAGATACGTCTTTATTACCAAGTGTACATGAGTCACAAAGAATATTGGGAGGGATAGAGCACAAGCTAACAAACATTTCGAGCTCAAGCTCAGTCATTTCACATAATCATAAACTAAGCAAAGGTTGAATATTGGAAGAGTACACATAAGCTTGTCTAACTACCCCCACCCCCCCCAACTCGCCCAATCATGCGCGAACACACACACACACACACACACACACACACACACTTCTGTGAACTGGGAATAGAATTACTGAATAGACGGTGCACATAGCTGTCTTAAAAAAAAGCACTCGCACACATATCGAAACATACATGGCTAGTGTAATTGATGGCGAGTCTGTCACACAGAATGACAAGATTCTGCATTTTGATTCAAGGCTTCGATAGCTTTTGGAAAGAAACTATTTGTGACGCCCCGCCACGAAATGAGTCGCATTGTCCCTCACCGAGTTTTTTCGCTAGGGCCGATTTTAGGCAGATGGGGGTCAGGTTATGGATTTTTAGATTTTAATGGAATATTAACCTACAGCCTTTCTTCTGTCTTCCATGCAAATATTAAAGTGTAAATATGTTTCTTTTTGCCCAAAAAATGCTTTTGAAACACATAACCTCTTGTTTTGGCAGCTTACAAACCGATAAAATTGATCAAAATTGACAGGCCCTCACCCCCGAAATATTGGAATGGACCTGTCGAATGATGCCTCGTTGGAAAGGTCTAGACCTCTATTTTTAAACTGAAACCCTTTCAGGGGTCAATTTCCCACGGTGTAAGCCAATCATCGTCCTTAAAAAAAGGGGTATGACGTATAAACAAAGCGTCACGAAGGTGGGATTCCCCACTGATGGTTGGCCCAAAGGCGTTCACGTGACCAACACAAGCAACAATGGCGGCTTCCAAAGCGACCACGCCGGAGAGTCTTAGGGCTAATATTTGCTATTTTTTTAACAAGATCGGCTCGCGATGCCAACATATTTTCATCATCAGATGAACATGACATTTACGGGCTGGAGACTGAATATTTCCTGGACGACGATGGCAGTGTTTCTACCGATAACGAAGAGGAAATGGGTGATCGAAGTGATATTGACAGTCAGTGCTCCGAGACCGGCTCGGATCACGAAGAAGCACCTGCACTCGTCCAAGTTCAAGAGCCCAATCTGTCTGTGAATGCCGACATAGACAGCGAAAAACCATGCTTGGACCTGATGCTGAAAGGCTGAAAGTTGAAGCTTTCGACTGCAAGTGTCGAAATCGCCATGTGGCAGGTGCAAGCAGTGTCGTGACTGACAAGCAAAGCAGTGAAACTGACAGTGCTGAGCCAGTGTCCAAAAAGAAGGGATGCATTGCACAGTTCACTTCTGAGGACATACTGGCAAAGAGAATGACCATGGCTGAATTATCTGAAGGTAAGCACACAATTCAGTTACTATTTACTGTCACTGCATAATTGTTTGATTTGTGTTTAATTGTGGCAAGGTAAACATGATTAAACCAAAAGCATAACCTCATTGTGATGAGTCATGCATGCACACACACACACACACACACACACACACACACACACACACACACACTCACACACTCACTCACTCACACACACACATACATATTGTTATGCCCACACACATAGTCATACAGTGATTCTATAAACACACACACAGTGTATTATGCACAAGATGTACACACACACACACACACACACACACACACACACACACACACACACACCATAAGCTTAATGCTGGTGTAACTGAACAAAAAAATAATCATAAAGAGAGAAGCTCTCTCTGTTAAATCTAATTGTGATCAATATGTTTGTTTTTAACTTTACAAAATGCATTATGCTGGTATGTGATAGTATGTGTGTCAGTTGCATGATTAAATAATTGTACACTGTACAGTGTGTGTGTGTGTGTGTGTGTGTGTGTGTGTGTGTGTGTGTGTGTGTGTGTGTGTGTGTATCACTTGTATTCTATGAATGAATAATAATTATTGTACAGTGTAGTGCGTACATTGAGTGTGTGTGTGTGTGTGTGTGTGTGTGTGTGTGTGTGTGTGTGTGTGTGTGTGTGTTTTCTGTATGCACACATGTGTAAATGAGTGGGCAAAAGGCTATTTTAATAGTGTGTGCTTGTGTGTTACTATGTTTTGGTTTTAGTGTGTATTGTGAGGTTCAAATTAACCAGGTATTTGTAATAACTAACTCTTTCTAAGGTGACTCAAAAGTAAGACTTTTTTTTTTTTCAGCTTAGAAGGACATGGTGCTGCATGGAATACTTGCGTGTACCCCCATGAACAACTCAGAGATCACTGTGGGCAAGCCTTGTCGCCAGAAGACCAGAGAACATCAGCGCACAACATACACTGTCGACTTCAAGATTGTCTGCAGGGAATCTTTTAAGTTTATTTATTGGTAAGCAAATAACACTGAATCAGAAATTTGCAGAACTAGAACTTCTAGTTTTATTAATCCTTAATTTTTTTTTTTTTGTCTCTCTTATTTTTTTCCCAATGGAATCTTTTTTTTTTTTATTTTCCTCCTCGCCTTACTCTGTTCAGTTTTTGTGACTCAATCTCATCATGCATATCTGTCTGTTTCACAACTGATTAACATTGTCTACTAGAATTAAATTGATATTTAGCTAATAAAATATAGATTTAATTTTACTTTTTCACCTTTTTATTTTAAACCTTTTGGTTATAGTGGTATATTAAAATGGAAATATTATGAACATTTGATTTACAATTCATTAATTTAATTTTATTTTCAACTGAGTATTTTACTAAATTGTCAACATTTTTCTTAGGCAGAAATATTTTGTGACTGCTGCATAAAGACTGTTTGAAACAGACAAAATGTCAAATGTTTAGCAGCTTGTAGTTTGTGAACCATTGATTTAAATCTGAATCAAGAAGAATTTTGTGTACACTGTTTATGATTGAAGTAATTGCTAACAGTTACACACACTTTACTAATAAACACTAAAACAGACTTCACACACTGAGACAGCTTACACTTTTACAGTAACATCATTAACACAAAAGTTGATTGAAATCACGGCTAATTGTTAAAACACACTCTCCTAATAAATCTAAAACAAACTTCACACACGCTGACACAGCTTACATTAACTTTTTTTTTACATTAACTTTTTTTTTTTTATGTTTAGCTTACAGTAACATTATTAACACAATAGTTGATTGAATTCACTGCTAACAATTACACATGCTTTACCAATGAATACTAAAAAGTAAACAGACTTCTGACACATACAGACACAGGTTACCTTTCTTCAAGTAGAATGATTAATTCCTGTTTTCTGGTAAGTGTTGCTAAGAACAGAATTCAACACTGTTTCAGGATTAGTCAGAACAAGCTGACCGCTTTACTGCGTGTGTGTGTGTGTGTGTGTGTGTGTGTTTCAGGTCACCGTATGCTTGGGAAGACTTCTTTCTTCAAAATATGGCAGCAGCACCTTCCCTTCATTGTTGTTGGAAACCCAGTGACGGATCTGTGTTGGCAGTGCAAACAAAACAATGAGAAGATCCGTCGCAGTACTGGTCTCCCAGAAGAAGAGAGTGGTGCCAGGCTTCAGGATCAGCTGGCTCACTTAGAGGTTGTTGAGGCAGAGTGGACATTTTACAACAGGCAGGTGGACCACAGCAAAGCTGCAACAGCTGCTGCCAACATCACTGAGCTGGGACCCCATCCTGCCAACAGCTGGCCAGCCAGGATGCATTACAGCTGTGACTTTGCCCAGCAAGTCCATCTGCCCAGCAGCCCTCTCCAGCCTGATCCTATCTGCATTTTTGTTCCCAGAAAGTGCGGCATCTTTGGAGTCTGCTGTGAGGGTCTTCCACAGCAGATAAATTACCTCATTGATGAAGGCATGTCCAGCGGCAAGGGGTCCAGTATGGTGCTTTCTCTGCTGCACCATTTTTCCCAGCATTTTGGCATTGGGGAGATGGAGGTGGATCTACACTGTGACAACTGCAGCGGCCAGAACAAAACCAAGTCCATGTTGTGGTACCTGGCCTGGCGAGTCATGCAGGGCCTTCACACCTCCATCACCATCAACTTCATGCCTGCCCGCCACACCAAATTTGCTCCTGACTGGTGTTTCGGCCTCCTGAAGCCATGCTTCAAACGTTGTGAAGTTCACGGCCTCAACGGCCTGTGCCATGTCATCAACAGCAGCACCACCAAGGGCATCAATCGGGCACAGATCATTGGCACAGAGGCTGGGAAAGAGAAAGTCATGGTCTATGACTGGCAAGCATTTTTTGATGTGTATTTTAAGGCAGTGAAGGGAATGAAAAAATATTTTCATTTCCGTTTTTTTTTCTCAAATGCTCCTGGAACTGTGTATGTGAAAACCACACTGAGTGCAGAGGAGGAACAGATACAGCTAGCATACTGTGTGGACACTGCCAGGTGTCGTCTGGTCAGTCTCCCTGCCTGAATTCAGCCCCCTGGATTGTCAGCTGACCGCAGAGAGTACCTATACCAGCACATCAGACCCTTTGTCAGACCTGACGCACATGACATTCTCTGCCCCTAAGCCTCTGCCCCTGCCCTAGTCACTAGTCCAGTACTGTGAGTAGAACATCATCTTCCTGTGGGAATTACTGTTCTCATGTGTGTTCAAACTACTTAATATGGTCAGGGAAGCTGCGTTCTACTGCCGCGGTCAATGTAGTATCTTTTTTTTTTTTTTTTTTTTTTTTTTTTTTTTTTTTTTTTCCTTTATTTTCCTTTATTTTCTGACTTAAGATCTTACACTAGCAGTTACTGAATAAAAGCACACAAAAGGTTACCTCAAGTAGTATGGTTATGTGAATTAATTACTGATATAAATTTAAAGCAGCTTATTCTTTTCTCTGTGTTATTTTTTCAATTTATCCAAAATCTATTTTTTTTAATAAAATCTAGAAATGTCAATATTTTTCCCCAAAGGTTTGTGTGATGATACAGAATGGTCATATGCATGTTTGTGCGAAGTTTCAACAAGATATCTTAATTAGAAGTACTTGGTTGCTATGAACATGTTTTGAAACTTTTCGGCTGCAATTTCTCTTTTCGCTGTATTGACGGGTCTAAACTTCAAATCACAATAACTTTGCCAAAAATAGTCCGATTTACAATCTGTTTTTTTTTGGAGAGCATTTTTGTAGAATTACAAGATATAAATAACTCAAAAACGACCTCCGGTGCAATGCGACTCATTTTGTGGTGGAGCGTCACATGTGCAAAGCGATTTGTTCTTGTTTTCAAGGTTATGTACCGCCAACCTGAGTGAGGAAAGCAGCTTGAAAAATCCAAAAGCTGGATGTTATCTATCTTGACTTATCGACTTAGCTTTTTTAAATGCTAGTATAGATTTCATCCAAGGACGGCAAGTTACACTCACACCCTATGATGTTGGTGGCTGTTTTGACAATCATTTTGAGGGCTGAAACATCCTCTTTTGACATGTTACCAAACCAGACAACTACTGCAAAAGTTAATACACTTTCAATGATTGTTCTGTAGAACTGGATCAGATTGTCCTTGTTGACACCAATTTTTTTCAACCGCCAAAGAAAAGTACAAGCGCTGCTGGGCTTTCTAAACAGTCCTGGAATTTTTCTCCCATTTTAAATTATCAAAATGATTAGTCCAAGAAATTTAAACTCACTAATGATTTCCAATGGGTTGTTTTTTTGATAGTTACTGGGCAAGGGAGCGGTCTTGGTTTTTTTCTAAAATCTAGAATCTTTTGTTTTTGATACATTTAGCTCCAAGTTGTTTTGGTCGCACCAGCTAACGAGCTCGGAAACGTCATATCTGTAGTTAGACTCGTTACCATTCGTGATCAGCCCTTCAAGAGTCGTTTTGTCGGCAAATTTTTTATTTAACCACACAGTATTACATTCATGGTGAGTTTTACAATCATGGATGAACAATGAATACAAGACTGGGGACGGAACACATCCTTGGGGGGGCACCAATGTTAAGGGTAAGGGTGGAAGAGAACACATCACCAACTTTAGAAATCTGTGGTCTACATCTGAGGGAATCAAGGATCCAGACACAAACTGATTCAGGGATCAAAAGATGTTTCAAATTCATATAAAGCTTTGAAGGTACTATTGTATTAAATGCTGAACTGTAATCAATGAAAAGTATCCTAACGTACGCGTCTGGATCCAAAAGATGCACTAACCCGACACCAGTCTGCCTCAGCCCTTAACAAGGTCTGTTTGATTCACCAGACCAATATGACCCTCACCCAACATGGAGAAATCCCAATCAAAGGAGAAAATGAAGTAGGTCACCCAGAGACTGTATTGTGCTACATGCAGAAATTAACCACGTTCAACTGTTTTTATCTTTGCCATTCAAATGAATCGGCAGGGTTTCCACTTCGGCCGCCCGCCCGGTTTCTTTTTTTTTTTTAACATTTTTTTTTAATAATCAGAAAGAAAAATAAGTTACGTATCAAGTGATTATGTGACATTTTTTATAGCATTACAAACCTTTCACACAATTCTGACACACTAGTTTCATATATACTGGAAACATGCAGAGTAATTTTATTAAACAAATGCAGAAAACAAAGAAATGAAAAATAAAAATAAAGAGAAGATAATGAGCAAGCTAACAAAATACACACAAAAACACACACACGCGCGCGCACACCACTTGCCCACAACATTACCACCACTCTCTCTCTCTCTCTCTCTCTCTCTCTCTCTCTCTCTCTCTCTCTCTAGGCTAGGTTAATTCTTCCATGCCAATCTTAGGGTTAACAAGATCACTGCATGAGGTAGGTGGGTAAAGAAAGAGGAGTCCCTATGGGGAGTGGCAGAGAGGGGTGGGGGTGGGGGCAGGTGGGGGGGGGGGGGGGGGGGGGGGGGGAGAGGGGCTGGGAGAGGGGGACTGGGGTGACTGAGGAAGATGGAGTGCAAAGGAGAAAATGAAGTAGGTCACCAAGTTTAACCCAGAGACTGTATCGTGCTACGAAAGCCCTTTATTTATTTTTTCGAATGATATTGTTGCCCAATACATTCCTCAACTGCTTGAATTATTTTTTTTTTAATCAAATTCTAATGACTGATTAGGAATTCCGAAGAAGTTCTTTCAGTTCATGGGAATTTTTCCTTTTGGGTTCTGACTTCATATCCCCAAAAGTCATTCGAAAGAGACTTGGCTACAAAGTGAGGTTCCGTGTACGAACGAACGCACATCTCACCCATTAAAATCCCATAGGCCTACTCTTTCACGCCAATAATACCTCTGACCACCACTCCCTGACACACACACACACACCCTACTTCACCCACTTTCCTGCTCACGTCTCCTCTCCCCCCCCCCCCCCCCCCCCCCCCCCCCCCCTGCTCTTCACTGCCTTGGTACGACATAATCATCAGCATAATGATGTTGGTCGGAAAATGGAAGAAGAAGAAGACTAGTAATAGTCAGGTCTGTTAGCTGACCTACATTGAAGAAGGCTGAATACGAATGACAAGAACATACAAAGCATGCAACCTGTGTGCCAAATCTAAATGAAAATGAATGGGACAGATTAAACATCCCCATCTGGAAGATCAAGAGAAGACCAGTTTCACTTACCTTCAATGTAAACACCCAAATTGAGAACCAGCAGTCACAGCACCGCTGGCTGGAAAAAAAATGGCTGCCAGTAACAGCATTATACGAGTTGCCCGGATGTTGTTTTACAGCAGGCCAACCTGGGAGTCTAGTCAGTCAGCTTAGGTCTAAATGAGAATTTGGATCCCTGATAGCTCAGATGTACACTATATATCTCCACTGTTCTTTGAGTTCACACAGTATGTAGGAATAAATCCAGGTTGTTTTTGGTTCGATTTAATCATTATGTGAAATAAAAACATGGGACAAAATCTCGTGAACATATATCATGCTTACAAAAAGTTATTTCCCATATGTACTGGTCCCTCTAAGATCTAAATTTACTGTGGTCTCCTTAAGTCATGAAGTACATTGTAAGCTGGAACTCTCAAACGATTGGTCTTTCCTCCAAATCCATTGATCTATAAATAAAACAAAGCCTGGGATCCTCTATAGCTCAGTTGTATTGTCATTGTTATTTTAAGAGCGCTCAACCCTTGGGGAGCAACATCTGTTTAAAACAAGTGGTTTAAAACAGTTCTAAAAGAATATCTACAAATTGGTTACGAGCAGTACGCTCTCGTCAGGATAATGCTTGGGTCGCCTACCGCCGGTGTTATATAGCTTGTAGGGCCCTGCTTGCACGTGCGTATTGACTACACGTGTTTTCTGTGTATCGGGTGAACGTTCAGGGTGCGTTTTTCGACAACGATTTCCATTTGTGCCTGCAGTTGTTTACTATTTCAGTTTTGGTATTTAGGGTTGCTAAGTATGGTTTACATAGTATTAACCATTTCTCAGTTAGGCATAGGTTGCATCTTTTTGAAATATTATTGTATGGTGAAGCTCTTTTTATGATTTTCCAAGATATATTGTAGTTTTTTTTGTGTTTTTTTTTTTGTCTTTAAGTCTCCAAATGTATTTGCTCAGTTCTGTTTGGTTTTTGTATTTTACTTTATTAAATGACTGTTTATGGTTTGCATATCTGATTTTGAAGTGTTTTCCGTAATCCCTATATATGTTTCTTTTTCATGTTCTGAGGTCACAGTGGCTTGGTATACAATATTATTATAGAGGCATTTGTTGCTTAAGGGGCACTGTTCTTTTTTAGTGCAGTTGCAAGATTTCCTTTCTTCACCCTTCTTTGCTGTGTTGGTTTTCATTTTGTTAGATGAATCAATTACATTTTTCAGGTTGGGCATACATGAGTATGAGAGTTTGATAGTGTTTTTTGTTGAATATTTTTGACAGTTTGTGTTCTTTTGGAAACGATGTTGTTAGGATTAAAAAAAAAAAACTCTTTCCCTATGTTTGTTTTAACTCTTCCGTCATATGGAGGGTTGTACCATGTAATTTTCCTTAAAATTTTAAGGAACCCTCCATATGACGGAAGAGTTAAAACAAACATAGGGAAAGAGTTTTTTTTAAATCCTAACAACATCGTTTCCAAAAGAACACAAACTGTCAAAAATATTCAACAAAAAAACACTATCAAACTATCATACTCATGTATGCCCAACCTGAAAAATGTAATTGATTCATCTAACAAAATGAAAACCCAACACAGCAAAGAAGGGTGAAGAAAGGAAATCTTGCAACTGCACTAAAAAAGAACAGTGCCCCTTAAGCAACAAATGCCTCTATAATAATATTGTATACCAAGCCACTGTGACCTCAGAACATGAAAAAGAAACATATATAGGGATTACGGAAAACACTTCAAAACCAGATATGCAAACCATAAACAGTCATTTAATAAAGTAAAATACAAAAACCAAACAGAACTGAGCAAATACATTTGGAGACTTAAAGACAAAAAAAAAAAAACTACAATATATCTTGGAAAATCATAAAAAGAGCTTCACCATACAATAATATTTCAAAAAGATGCAAACCTATGCCTAACTGAAAAATGGTTAATACTATGTAAACCATACTTAGCAACCCTAAATACCAAAACTGAAATAGTAAACAACTGCAGGCACAAATGGAAATCGTTGTCGAAAAACGCACCCTGAACGTTCACCCGATACACAGAAAACACGTGTAGTCAATACGCACGTGCAAGCAGGGCCCTACAAGCTATATAACACCGGCGGTAGGCGACCCAAGCATTATCCTGACGAGAGCGTACTGCTCGTCCTTGGAATTTATTAGTTCGTTGTAATTTAATCCCTTGCAGATTCATTCCAAGAAACTGGCCCTCAGCACTTGTGTCTTAAGGGGTTATCTTTTTATATTTTCTACTTTTTACAAGAAAATGTAGCTTGTTTTTGCTTTTTCATGATTTTCTTTTGCTTCTTAGGTGGCACCTTTGGTTGTTGTTTTTTTTTTTTTTGAAAACTCACAAACATACTATGGTATGGCACACCAGCCTTTTTCTGGGATAGCATTCTTCTTAAAATGAAAAAAAAAGGGCAGAAGAGTGAAGTTACCACTTTCCGTCGTCACTGAGAAAACACAAGTAGGTTTTGAAATAACGGTATCTGACAGGGCGTAGTGAATTTTCTCTCTGTAGAAGAGTGTCTCCTTCTTGGAGATTATAAACTTGTGGAAGGCTCATTTTGAGAAGTATTTATTTATTATTCCACTTCACCCACCAAAGCACATACTGTAAGTTAGGTAAAAATTATTTATCATTGCAGATATGAACACTAACACCCCCCCCCCCCCCCCTCCAAATATTTCTTCAATCTAAGACTTAAGAGCAAGTTTTCTTTATAATTGAATATGTATGTATGTGTATGTTTTCCCTCACTACTAGATAATTCAGCATGACATTGTTTGGTCAATCATTGGGAGAGATTTCATCTTAGCTGCTGACATTGCGTGGGTTAATAAACAGCAAAGCTAGCAACTCGGATTTTTTTTTTTTTTTTTTTTTTAAACCTCCCTTGTATCCTTAAATGGATCGTCAACCATAGGCTCAAAGATTTTTTTCCTCTGCATTCTATAATGTTTATATAATGATGTCCGTTTTTTAGCAGCTTATTTCCTTGCCACACTTTCTTTTCGTTTTACTTTCTACCCTTTGAATGCTGCTTTGAGGTGCTGTTATAATTTATTTTCAACCCTTGGTAGTCAGAACACCACAAAAATTCTAGACTGTGGTGTATCTTTTTTTTATGCCAAGGGAGCACAATCACTAATCTGTTGCGTCACTGTGATGAGTCCAATCCAGCGGACGAAAGACGTAGCAGTAGGCGATACGATTAAATCTGTGCCAAGGGAGCACTTTGCGTCACTGTGATGAGTCCAATCCAGCGGACGAAAGACGTAGCAGTAGGCGATACGATTAAATCTGTTTTAAGGAACCATTATGATGGTTTCCAATTGTTGCAGTTTAAAGAACTTAACAATAAGGGATGATTCCGTGATTCGCCTTCTCTCTCTGCCCCCCCATTTAAAAAAAAAATTGTATACCAGCTCATTAAAGAACACAACATTTAATTTTTGAAAAAACTCATCTCATTTTTGGCGCGCACACGTCTATGAAAATTAATTTCTATTTGAGTTTAATTAATAGATATATTTCTTATAGCTTCACTAAGACCATAACGACAGAAAAAAATAATTTCAATGATAACAATGAACAAGAGGTATTATTTGTATGTGGTAATGTTAGTAAAAATTGATATTATAGCTTCACTAAGACCATAACGACAGAAAAAAAAAAATTCAATGATAACAATGAACAAGAGGTATTATTTGTATGTGGTAGTAATGTTAATAAAAATTGATATTTAGATAGATCTTTTCCAGAAGGGAGAAAAACAAAATGAATCCTTTTTCCTTGATAGACAGGTAAAAAAAAATACACAAAGAAAAAACAATAAAGCTAAAAACGTCAAAAGGAATACAGTAAATAGAAAAAGATTCCGTATACTCATTTTGTTTTTTTATACTACAGGTATTCTTTTCCTTGACTTATATTATCAGCTATGTTAAATTACTATACATTTGTTATTTCATTTTATGTCCTACACAGATATTCCAGTTACTCGTACTATTATATACACATTTGTTTTTATGTTTCTATATGCATTTACATTTTTGAACACTCATTTTGTGTCATTTAACTTTTTTTTTTTAAATGAATTATCCCGTCTTTTTCCCACACCCAAATCACCTCTTGGCAAATTGATTAATCAATCAATTCATCGATCGATGGATTGATTGCTTAGTTGATTAGTTGTTTAATCAATCGACCCGATTGAGTGATTAATTGGTTGGTTGGTTTGATCAGTTGATGATTAATCAATGGTCTGATAAATAGATAAATAATTGATAAAAACGAATAATAGAAACTACAGAAATGATGATAATTGTAGTGTTAAGAAAAAATAGATAGATATGCGAATACATAATAAAGTTAAGTTAGAAAGGTGGATGATATAATATTTGTTTCAGAAAGGACAGAAAAAAAAAATAGGTCGCCAAACTTTGTTAAAGGTTATTTGACAAAATAAACATAAAAAAGTATAAAGAAAAGGAATAAATGAATTAACAAACAAACAAAAAAATCTTTTATATTCATTTTCTAACTACTACAGGTTTTTACGTATCAAAACATACATAAGTCACTAAGATTTCATTTCTCATTTCACTTCATTTTTTATTTTACACCACAGATGTTTCGTTTTTATCATACAACATTTGTTTTTATGTTGTTTATGACATTTAGTTTACATTATTTGTTCATTTGTTTTTTGTGTCATTCTACTTTATTTTTCTAAAATGATTTGCCATTTTCTTATCTGTCCGTTTGTTCATCATTTTTTTTCTTAGTTTTCTTGTTTATCATTTGTTTTTGTTTTTTCGTGTGTGTGTGTGTGTTTTTTTTTTCTTCTAAAATTCTGTCAATAATATTATATTACTTTTGCTTATTTATTTAATAAGAAAAGGGTCTGATTTACTGCTATTTATCTACACACTTGTTTACATATCTATTTATATATTTTAATTTCGTTTATGAGCATTTACTTGTTACGTTTGTTATTTGATTATCATATTTATTACTACCGTGATTGATATTATGACTTAATAGTTTAATTTGACTTTTCTTTTTTCTTTTTTTTTGTGTTTTGTGTGTGTGCAAAGTGTGTGTGTTGTGTGTGTGGTGTGTGTGTGTGTGTGTGTGTGTGTGTGTTGAAATGTATCAAACTATTTAATATCCTTTGACTAAACTTCGTTTTTTTTAACCCCGCCCCTCCCCTCCCCCCCCCCCCCCCCCCCCCCCCCCCCCCCCCCGTTTTTTTAACCCCCCCCCCCCCACCCCCAACTCCTCCCCTAACTCCTCCCCTATGGATATTAATTTCTACGCTTCAATATGATTTTTTCACCCACTTTAGCCCAACTGCTATATATTTCTTCTTCTTGAAAAACAGGAATATTTGCTGATTATGGCACAACCTGGTTTTCATTTTTTGATTATAATCATCAACTGCCCTGCTGTTATTGTACAGGGCTTAGGCCTACCTCCATGCAAATTCTGTTCATGATAATATACAAAAGAAAGAAAAATGGGGAAACAGAGCAACTGAAAAACTGTAAAGTCTTATTCTGAAGTAATGAAAAGTACGAATGTCACATCCATTAAAAAAAAATAGCTGGATAGCTAGATAGATAGATCCACACACACACACACACACACACACACACACACACACACACACACGCACGCACGCACTCACGCACGCATACACACACGAGAGAGAGAGAGAGAGAGAGAGAGAGAGAGAGAGAGAGAGAGAGAGAGAGAGAGATTACAGATTTGCCAATTTAAAGAGAATGCTTCACTACAAAGTTAAATAACAATTATGTTAATAGTAACCGTGGTAATAATAATATAAAGCGAAGTTTTAAAGAACGTGTCCTTTCAAGCGCAGATAAGAGAAAAAATTCAGTTTCAAAATCTAGTCCCTGCAATAGATGAGGTGTGTCAGCTTTACATCCACTCATCTATGTATTTCTCCACTTCTCTTTTCAGTATCATTATCTATTGCGACTACCATGATTTATCTATATATCATTCTCCACTTCATCATTCATAACCGCACCTATTGTGTGACTAGCGTGATTTATTTAGCTTTTTATCAGAAGCCAGGTTCAGCTTTACCTTAAAGAATACTGAACGCTCAAAGCTCTTTGTTCTTTTTCTTCTATCAGTCCGAAATTTTTCGCTTGTTGAATGATGCTGCAAAACGCGGAGTGGGCATGGCAGCGACTAACATTTTTTCCACAACACGACACAAACATTTAATCCCACAGTTTAATCCCCGTTTCTATAATGTGAGTTTCAGACAAACCCTCCAGGTTTAAATAATGAATTTATAACATACAGGCTTATTCATGTTGAGGTCAGTGAGCATAGACTCTCTCTCTCTCTCTCTCTCTCTCTCTCTCTCTCTCTCTCTCTCAGGATGAAAGTACAGACTGTTTTGGGTAGGGAGTTGAAGCATGTGAATACAAATTGTGTGATCAGACCGCTATACCAGCAGAATGAACACATGACAATAAAGAAGAACCGCGTTTCGGTCCTGAAAGACTTCAACAGGCCACACAAACGACAGTGACCAACAAAGGAACGACAGAAAAAATAGAAAAGGAAAAAAAAGAAGAGAGAGCAATGATTAGGATGTGCTTGAACAGCACCTGGAATTTGTATTTGCGTAGATACCGTGAATTTTCATGGTCGGAATTATTTGAAACGATTGACTCTCTCTCAGCCTACTTGATTAAGAAATTAAAGACCAATGCTTGACAAAGTAGACTTTCCTTAACTACTTTTTTTTTTTTTTTTTTTTTTTGTAAGTCTATCAGGACATTCTGCTTTCTTTTAAATGATGGGTTTTTAGTGTCAAAACGATATGAACATGATTTTTATTTCAGTATTTTAAAATGCTTTTCTTTATAATGCATTTGACTTTTTTTCTTTTTTTTTTTTTTTTTTTTTTTTTAGTGTGTGTGTGTGGGTGTGGGTGTGCCCCTTTCCCCCAACCTCACATTCTGCTTTCTTTTAAATGATGGGTTTTAGTGTCAAAACGATATGAACATGATTTTTTATTTCAGTATTTTAAAATGCTTTTCTTATAATGCATTTGACTTTTTTTTTTTTTTTTTTTTTTTTTTTTTTTAGTGTTTAGTGTGTGTGTGTGGGTGTGCCCCTTTCCCCCAACCTCCTAAACCCCTCCGCTTCCCTCCCCTCCTCTCCTCCTTCGTCACCCCCCTCCCCCCTCTTTGCCAAGTTGCAGAGATCATTATGTATTGTCGGGGGATCTGTCATTCCCTTCTAGATAAAATGGATTTTTTTTTTTTTTTTTTTTTTTTTTTTTTTTTTTTTTTACAAAATAAAGGAAGACTTGCTCGCCAACAGTTTGTTTAATCATAAGTTATATATAAATTATTGTTGTTGAATATTGAAGAAAAACCTATGTAGGATCTGTATATTGATTTGTGTTTCAATTTTGTTACCATGCATACCTTTTTTTTCTCTCTCTCTCTCTTTACTGTCTCAGTGAATGGTTACGATTACTGTTCTTTATCTGTTGATTCTTTTGCTTATTTGCTAAGCAGGCACATCTGCCGAAAAGTTATTATTTGATAATGTGTATTCAGTAAGCATTACGTGGCACCCTATGTTTTGTCTGCATTTGTATTAATGTTTGTCAGGCATGACTAGCTTCACTCATTAAATTTTGTTATTGATTTTCCTTGTCTTCGTTGATTGACTGTGTTTTATTACTATTATTCAGAGATTTTTTTTTCTATTATTTTTGTTATTCATTTATTATATTATCATTTTTTTTTAAAATTAATTTGATTACTTTGTTTTATATTTTCATATCATCATTTTTCCTATTATTCATCATTGAACTTTTTCTATTATGTTTGTAATTTTTTTTTCCATTCTTTATTATTATTATTATCTTTATTCTAATTTGATTGTTTTAGAAATAACGTTACCATTATTGTCATTACTGTTATATTTTCTATTTATGTACTTTAACAAATCTTCTCTACCCCTTCTTTTCATATTTCTTTAATGTTCAATTATGTCCTTGTGGTCAATCCAAGAGCACATAACTCTTACTACAAGTTCAACCACCACTATATCAGTCTCCCTCTTGTTTGTTCAGTAAAGAATTTGTTAGGTAGCAACTATTTGTAACTTGCTCCGTTCGTTTGGCGGGTCTAAGGACTCAGCTTTCGCTCTCCTTTTGTCATGTTTTTAAAACAAAATTATAAACATAGCTTAAAAACTCATTTTCTATATGACAAACACTGTCAAGTGTGTGTGTGTGTGTGAATTTTCCAGCCAAACAAAATGCATACTGTTGTGATCAAACTTTTGTGCGTGTCTTTTAATCCAACAGTTAAAACAAAATTCCCTGCGCCAAAAAAAAAAAAAAAAAATACCCTCTGGTTTTTTTTATATAAAAACTGGCTTTTTATTGTAACAGTAGAAGCTTCTAATTTATGGAAAGAATGTAAAGCTCATACATGCCACTTTGACGCGAAAGTTCTTCATTTCAGCGAAGACTATAGAGAATATTTTACGGCCTTTTTCACTTAAAAAAAAAATTGACATCTTGAAATTTCGATTTTTTCTGAAATGAAACTTGTAAAATGCTGGGTCTTATTTTCTAAATGAATTGTTAAGAAGATGTATATTCTTTTAGAATTATTTCCTGAAGATGTATATTCTTTTAGAATTATGTCCTGATTTTTTAAAAAAGTAGAAGCAAACAAACAAACGAAAACAAAAAAGGAGAACTTAATTGTAAAACTGTACTTGCTGTGCGGATGTCACGAGTTATCTGCTCGTCGTCCATCAGTTTTGTACAGGTCCGAGTCCACAGTACAGTTTTGGCCCAAAACCTTGTGTATTCTCTATTACACTCAAAGCTGCACCTGACTTTTCTCAGAAGATCAGCCAGTACCAAAACACATTCAATGCAGGGTCCAGCAGCCCTTGACCCATACCA
Organism: Conus betulinus; assembly: GCA_016801955.1. NCBI lineage: Eukaryota > Metazoa > Mollusca > Gastropoda > Neogastropoda > Conidae > Conus > Conus betulinus. Next base: position 515,781 of record JADBJO010000826.1, on the reverse strand, counting down.
CACCTAACTTTGAGGCAGGTCTCGTGTCCGTTTCTTTTTCTATGCAAGCACGATCCACATGACCTTCATTTTCCTGTCGTCTGCTAGACTTCCCACTCCAAAATCACAGTGCCTTACCAAATGGTGTAGAAACACAATGAATTCACAAGTCATGCATCATTCTGCTATTTTTGCTGACATATGGCATTGAACTAATTTACTGACCCCAAATTTCAGGATAATTTTTTTTTTTCATGATAAAAACGAAAAAGAAATTAACAGAACCAGGGCGATTTCATCTGTTCAAACTTTGTTGTTACTACCTGGTGTAACCCCGAACTCTAACCTGTATACAAACCTGAAGTGTGTAGGTTTGACCAAACATGCTTAGAATCATTCCTTGCTCTATCTATATAAAAGAAAAAATACGTATAAGGCTGCCATTCAGGGATTTTCAGAGGTACCATCATCAGCAAAGATATACAGCAACCCTCCTTGGCCTGTCAAAACAGCCACAGAATGAGCTAGGAAAACCACATTTCAAACAACTAATGAACACATCAAACGTTAAAGTAGAGACACGGCTTTTCAGAGCTATGTAGCATGTTGCAATTCACAACTGAAGCACTATTAAGTATTCTGAGTTTCTCTGTAGTGGAATTTTAAAACATGTGTGGGTAAGAACCTACGCTCTGATGTCAGGGTCTCCATGCTGTGACATGTATTTGCCAAAATGCCGTAGTCCAAATCTGCAGCAAAAAATATTTAACCATGACTCAAAAGTCTATTCATGCTAGAATTATGAAAACAATGGTCGATTGCCTGCATGTCTTGTGAGAAATGGATTATGGACCCTTTTGTAATGCAACTGTTTCTTCGGATTTGTATATGTTTGTCTCCCTTTATGATGCCAGAGTTAGCTCTAATTAAACAGACTTCTATGCTTTGAATGATTCACTCCATCCATTTGATTTTTGGCAAGGATTAAGGTAGACATATATCTGACTTCTTCAAAACATTGATCGTCGTCAAGTTAGTTTTAATGTAGTTTTGTTAGTTTTTCTCTCTCTCTCCCCCCCCCCCCCCCCCCCCCCCCCCCCATCATAATTTTCCTGAAAAGAAAACTTTCGCACTGGAAACTGAACTAACCCTAAAGTAGCCCTGTGCAGAGCAGGCAGCTGGTGTGCAGAAGAAAGTGAATTGCAGTCCATGCTGAACCTATTGCCAAACTGCACCTCAGTGGAAGGATTTGTCTATCCACTCTGTTGGAAAAGAAGAACAAAAGAGAGAGTGTCGTGTGATTTCAGCCTATGATCAGCAGTTTTCATAATCCATGCGTTCCCCCTGTCCACAATACCATCTTTTTCACATTAATTTTTTTTTTTTTTCACAGAGCCAAGATGATTTTCATTTGTTAAAAACTTTGTTGTTAGTACATTGCCTATGCTGAAACCCTGAACTCTGACCTAAAGGAAAGAAAAAAATGAATAAACAGCACACAATGAAACACCGGTGTAACGATCCATTTTAACTCCCCTCCACTTTTTAACTCCACGAGAGTTAGAATTAGCACGTGCCAATTTTAAACTCCCCGGGAGTTAAAACAAACCACGCCAGAATGACCCCCCACCCCCACCTCCTGTTTTAGATTAA
>JADBJO010000826.1:494149-509149 GCA_016801955.1 Conus betulinus | reverse complement strand
TAAGTTAACTTTATATATATATATATATATATATATATATATATATATATATATATATATATATATAAAAGAACGTTGAAATTGATGGAAAAAGCAGTTTGAAACTAAATGTTTAGGTTCTCATCTTTGAATTTTTTTTAATGGTGCAATCTTTAAAGCTGTGCATTTTAGACGTATTTTGATAATAATCATTTAAGCCTTTTGCGACGTTTTTATCAACACACCTGATTTGTTGTTGTTGTTGTTGTTGTTTTTTTTGTTTGTTTTGTTTGTCTTTTTTTTTTTTTTGGTTGTGTACATATTTGTTCTGTCCATTCATGTTTGTTAGAAGATAGTTGCTCCTGACTAAAAATGTTCTTTACTGAAGATGATGAAGTTTTTTTTTTCTTGTCCTATCTAAGCGAAATGGAATGTTTTATGAAGACTTGAGAAAAAAAAAAGTCAACATTTTGTGATTCTTTTGAGGGGAAATGCATGTGAAATCTTTGTTTTCATTGAGCAAATCCTCTATTTAGGTCTACATAGTTAAAAAAAATATTGACTACTATATGATAATGCCAGAAAAGGGTAAAAACAAACTGGGTTTATAAAAAATAGTTGGTGTATGAAAACAACAACAATAACAACACCAAACAACACATCAGTTTCCAGATGTTTGATCGATTCGTAAACCTACTTTGTAGGTAAGGAATGTAACACACACACACAAAGACACGCACGCCCACACCCACACATGCTCACACACACACACACACACAATCACACAGAATGCTAACACAGAGACAGCTGATACAGCATACAGCTGGAGACTGGCATACAGCCTTTTCAATTTTGTGAAGGAGTGTGCTTAGCGTGTGACAACAGACACAGACCCCTGGAGGGGGAACAGGGTCAACAGACTTTTGTCTTCTCACAAGCAATGGGTGTGGCAGGTTCTTTGTGACAGTTTCCAGGGGTCAAATAATGGGTGTGGCACGTTCTTTGTTAAATTTTTCTAAGGGTCTTTGTGATGGAACATGTGTGATGCAATGTCTGTCCGTGTTTCCACGTGGATTTGGACTTTCATGTGGACTTTTTTACCACGCCTAAGAATAGCCCAGTCACATTTCACCCACCATGCTTCTGCTGGTCACATTGTGCTGTAGTATGTTTCATCCCATCCGTTTCAGCCAATCACGTTTCACCACATCACGTTTCGCTCAGTCTCGTTTTGCTTAGTCACTTCTCAGCCAGAGCGTCTTTGTTCCCCTGTGGCCACCCTATTTAGCCCGAAACTGACGGACAGCAGTTTGATACTAAATCCCATGGTTTTCATTTCTGATTTTTTTTTTATTCTGTCCTTAATGGTAGTAATCATAGAAGCTGTACATTTTACACGTATTCTGATGATAAATGTTTGACATTTTCCTATGTTTTCATTATTATTTTTCATGAATCTTTATTTCTGGTTTTACAGACATTTCATTTCTGTCCATTCGTGCTTGCTTGATAATACTTGCCCCCGGCTAATTTCTCTTTTGGGGGTAAAGTTTGTCTTATTGCATTTAAGTGAATCAAGAATGTTCTGCAATGACTTTTAAAGAACATTTTCTGCATTAATTTTTTTTCGCGCGCGCGCGCACGCGCGCGCGTGCGTGTATGTGTGTGTGTGTGTGTGTGTGTGTGTGTGTGTGTGTGTGTGTGTGTGTGATCTGCATGTGAAATCTGTATTTTCGTTGTATAAATCTACTATTTAGGTCTACATTATTGTAAAAATGTTTTCAACAGCATTATAATACCAGGTACAAGGCAAAAACAATCTGGTATACAAGCATAATTGTTTAGAGAAACAACAACAATATCAACAACAAACAAAATAACAGTTGCCAGGTGTTTCACCTGTTGGTAAACTTATATCATGGATTAGGAACACACACACACACACACACACACACACACACACACACACATGAAATACTGCCCTATTAATAAGTTATAGCGAATCCTTACATAGGTGAAGGGAGATCTTAATTAGCACAATTCAAGAAAACGTTGGCAAATTTCGCCCAATTGCGTGACACGACATCATGAAACAAAGCGAAGTTTAAGCAATCACATTTCTAATTCCATTTCTTTTCATTTATATTCCATTTTATCTTCGGTACAAAAAAGGTAAGCGTTGCTGGTGACCAGAAAGGAGATGTTTTCTCATTAGCAACTGCCATATTTTGTTCCCATAGAGCACATATAACAACATATTCTGAGAAAGCTCATCCGCTGGATAACTGTAGGGGGGTATTGCGGCAAAAGGTGACACTTGAGATTGTTAGAGCTCCAGAAAAATGATAAAAGCCATGCAGAGGATTTGGCAAAAAAACAGGATTGAGTGAAACATGTTGTCTCCGGCTTTGGTGGTTGGCTTGAAAGATCAAGGATTCCAACACACGACAATGATAAGCAATGAAACGATAATTTTTGCTCGTACCATTTCCAGATGCGATTTTCATATAGTTATGTGAGAATCACAAGGTGGCTAGCTTACCTTTGCGGTGAGGGTTATGACAGGCGATGGGACTTAACAAGCGGATACAAGAAAAAATAATCAAATGAATATTGCAACCGCCTCTTCAAACTCTTGTTCACTGTTGATGGATAAGCGTTTTGATCATTTGATCACAGAACAACTTTTTGTGTCTCAATCACATGACGTTACCACTGTGGCCAACATGTCTCTCACGTGAGAAAGCTTCATGACAATCTGCGAACTTTCGCCTGTTAAAAGCCATGCTATCCGCTAGGGTGTGCTATGAAAGGCTGCCACTTATTGAGCAAATGTGAATTCCTGAATTCTTGCAACTTCGTCTCTATAGAATCCTTTTTCGTATTATCACCGCTACCTATTTATATTATTGATTATACTGTGAAGTTCATTGGAGCCTGACTACTTTCACCCTGTGCCTTTTTGGCCCCAGGACTTCAGAGCCATTTAAACCTGAGGACTTTATGGTTTTGGGCCAGTCCTCAGGGCTTTTGCTCCATGGACTTTCACTCTGAGGTTCAGTAATTCTGTTTTTGCTCTTGTTTTATAGAGAAAAATTCATCCTCTTCATCTGAGAAAAAATGTCCTGTTACATCACGGCAAATGATGAGGCTCTCTTCCCACCCACCTCTCTCTCTCTTTCTCTCCCCCCCCCCCCCCCCCCCCACCCCATGCAGAGGTTTTTTCGCAAGTCAGTGAACATGTGTCATAAATTAGTTCAAGTTGTGAACCAAACGTAAAATCTTATCAACGACGTGCAAGCACTTTTTTTCCCTTCTCTTTTTTTTTCGTGGACATTCCCTGTAGACAGCCAAGGATTAATCCCATCTACCCAACAAAGGGAATGGAGTTTTGTGTGCATGACCGTTTTTTTTCCCCCATCCTACCATTAAGGCAGCCACGCTCCACTTTGATATTTAAGTGACGTTACCCTGGAACATGACCATGTGACCTTCCGTTGAACAACAGAGGATGATAGACCTGGGTTAGTAATGCATGCGGTTTTACTTAGGAAAAAAATTGAAATTGAAGTGTGTGTGTGTGTGTGTGTGTGTGTGTGTGTGTGTGTGACACAACTATTGACAGCTACCATCTTCCACCTTTCCACCCCCCCTCCCCCACAATCACCACCCCCCCTTTCCTTTCTCTCTCTCATTCACACAAACAGCACTTAGGGTTATCAGTCTATACGATTTTTACAGTGTCAGCCTCCATCCCATTAACCCTGTTCTTCTTTCACTCCCTTTGCTCTGTCTGTCTGTCTGTCTGTCTGATTATTGATGCAAGCCAATGCAATAAGACGAGCAAGGCTGAGGTCAATGTGGTAGAGAATTTTGACCTAACTCTAGCGCCTGTCCTTGCTGCCATTTTTTCCTTCCCCTTAATATCTGATAGTGTGTGTGTGTGTGTGTGTGTGTGTGTGTAAAAAATGGCTCCATTGCTTCCTGGACCATCCATACCACTACAAAGGAAACCATGACTGCCCTCTTACCCTTCTCTGCTCACTTCTGTCATCGTGACGAGTCACTTGACAACTCCACCCAATCGGTCCCAACCACCCTCTTGTACAAACTGTACAAACCCAAACGGCAGGATAGATTTCAAATCTGTGCCCACTCTCCCCTCTCAACCCTTCCCCTCCTCCATCGCCCCCTTCCCTAATGTGGCAGCGTGGCACAGTGAAAAATTTACATCGCATCATAACAATGTTGCCTGTATCTCCCCCCTCTCCTCTCCCTCCACCCCCCACTCTCATAGAACAGCACTGCCTGAGCCACCCAGCTTAACATGATGTTTTACAAGGAAAGTTTATGTCACATTAGGACTATGTCGCCATTCTCTCCCCACCTTCCTTCCCCTCTCTCACCTGAAAGACACGGGGGGGGGGGGGGGGGGGGACCCTTTTCTCGCTCACCTACCTCCTTTCCTACTATCCCATTCCCCCTCCCCCAGCCTCATATCCACAGTCTACATGCTAGCCCCACAGGTGGGGGATGATGCAATTGTGTTTGCCAATGCATGACTAATTAACATTCGTTCTACAGATGCATTCATGAATTATCATCATAGGCTGATTTTGTTGTGGCACAAATATAGTTTCAATTGCTTGCGATTGATTCAATCCAAGATCGGGGGAGGGAGATGACAGACAATATCCCTCCCTCTCATCGCCTTGAGTGACAGCCTGTCTCAAAGGAATAATCTAGAATACACAATTTAGCGTTTAAGATAGGGACACTGCGCTCTTACCACACTCACTGACTCCTCGAGACTGCCTGTAGATCAGAACAGTGAAAGACAACAGGAAAACTCGAGAGAAGCATGATTATCTTCCTCTACTTCTTGATTCCTAGTCTAAGTCATTGATTCTGCCAGAAACGTAAGTTGTAACAATGTTTTCTACATTTTGAATCTATACATTTATTAATAATAAATATGTATGCCATGCAGTTTAGCAGAGTAACTTTGTGCCAATACGTGGTGACATTCATCAAAATAAAGAGATAAAGATTCTTTGTTAACAATCTGACCACCACTCTTTGGGTACAATCTGACTTTTGCCAGTATGCAATTCTTTTGTTTAATATGATAACTGAATGATAAACTTTTATCAGAAAAAACATGCCTATAGTAGGTGAAAACTGGTCAGTTGATTTATCATACTGGTGATTGTTGGAATGCTTTGTAGTGTATGACTTTAAGTCTACACCACATGACTGTGTACTTGGGCTAGTGTATTCCAAGTTGATGTAATTTAATTCTTCAGAAAACATTGAAGAGTTCTTTGACTACAATTGGTTAGCATTGTATTACTGTCTCCTACCCTTTTGTAAACTCCACTCAAACCTCTAAACAAAAGTGAAGATAAATAATTATAGCAAACCTGTTATATTCAAAGTGAAGATAATATTATAGCAAACCTGTTATACTCATCAAATCCTTTGTTTGCCGAGTTCTCACACCTCTTCTAAAAGATCGAGGGTAAATGTGTGAACTTGACAAGCCAGACTTTGAGCTACTTAACAACAGACCAGGCTCTCTTTATTGCAGACCTGGGACCTTGGCTGTGCTACAAACTGTGGCTATGCTACAACAGTGGCTATATACTACAAACTCTGGGCAAGACAGGTTGTGAAGGCACACCACAACCCAGCACTACAGCAACAAGTCTACACAGCAGGATCAGTCACCAGCCACAGGAGAGAGATCAACTATCCTCTCCAATATCAGCCAAGTCTGATTGACATTCCAAGGGGACTTTGGTTCAACTCAACTCATTCAGAACTTTTCCTCATTTAATGATGAAACAGTGAGAACCAAAACTCCGTCTATAGGACAGACATTTCATTTATAAACCAACTCTAACTATTTACCATGTGTAAGCAAGTAAAGTGGACGTGTGAAATTGCACTTAACTTGTGTCAGTTCTTTGTTATTCAATCAGTGTAGAATGTTTGAACTTCTCTCTAATTCTGTCTCTTGGAGCTACAAGTACTTTTAAGAGTACAAGCCCAAGGAAACGTATCCCATAGTCACTATTGAGTATTTTAACAGTCCCGGAAACAATATAAATTTCTTTTGATGACTACAACCAGAAAGTTGCTCCTTCCACCACTAGTAAGAGAGGGGTGGAGGTCAAATTTTGATCTAAATCTCATAGAGAAAATATTCCAAGACCCTCTCCTAGAGGACCCACCGATCAACTCTCTGCTCTCGTCACAGTCATGCTGTCACCCTTACTATCAGCTTATTACGTGAAACTCGTGCACTGGGCAGATGAATCATTGCTGTTAGTGTCTGTTTGTGACTGGGAGGTAACTGCGTGTGTTGGGGAGTGATGTCTCCTTACAGATAATGTCCCCCCCCCCCCCCCCCCCCCACACACACACACACATCTTTCAGGTGACTAGCCTCCCTCCCCGCCATTCCATTGGCAACATTAATTTTTATTGGCTGTTCTGTTCCTCTGACAGCCGTTAGAGACACGATGGTTAGCACTCAAACAGGAAAGATCAACCGTCCCCCCTCCACCTCCCCCCAATCCCCCACTTCACTGATGCACCATAAGGTACAAGAAGCACTGTTAAAGCTAAAACCGTTCGTAACCACTGGACTCCAACTCAGGTTATTGGAACATTTCCAGTCTATGTATTCAGATAAAGTTGGAAAATCCCAGCCCAAGTAAACACAGACTGATTCTATTGGAATTATGTTAATTTGTCTATTTTATAATCTTGTATATATCTGAATGAAGTTTTGCGGGTAAAATGACATGTTACTTGTGTAAGCCTATTTGTCGTTCATACATCATTTAATGTCTGAACCTATGTCTAATTCTGTCGGCCACTTTGAGCACAAGCACGTTCAAATGCATAAACCTAAGGTGAATTGTTTCTGAGCCATTCTTGAATATCCATAACAGTCCAGGGTGAAAAAAAAATTTTTCTGTCAATGATTATTACCAGAACGCTGCTGTTTCTCCAGCTACTAAGTGAGAGAATTTTGATATAAAAACTACTCTATAATTCTTTAGAGAATTCACTCGGAGTCCTTTCCCTTAAGGACACATGCGACCCCTACTCGTCATAGTGTGTGTGTGTGTGTGTGCGTGTGTGTGTGTGTGTGTGTGTGTGTGTGTGTGTGTGTGTGTGTGTGTGTGTTTCAGTGTGTGTTTAAGTGTGTGTGTGTGTGTGGGTGTGGGTGTGTGTTGTGTATGTGTGTGTGTGTGTGTGTGTGTGTGATATTGGTATTGTTGATTATAGCCCAGCTGACCGCAAAGGGCCATATCAGGGCTGTCACCACGCTGAAGTCAACTCGCATGTCTTTTTTTTCTTTTAAATCATTCACACAACCCTTTCAAATACACCTAAAAACACACCAAAAATTTTGTTAAAAATCTTTTTTACTTTATAATCTTAGATCAAACGAAAAATGTTACTCTTCCTCAGAGACCCAAAGATCACATCAGGTGTGACATCTCTGAACAAGGTTTTCATGGAGTCTGCTGTAAAATGTTTATGTCTCACATCGTGCAAGTTTTCCCGGTGGTTATGATTCTTTGTTAACAATCTGACTATTATCTTTATGTTCATCCTGACTTTTGCCAGTATGCAATTCTATCTGTTAAGATGATAATTCAATGATAAATTTAGATCAGGAAAAAACAGTATGTCTGTGCTAGGTTAAAACTGCTAAGCTGATTTTGTAAATACTGGTGATTGTTGGAATGATTTGTAGTGTATGACTTTAAGTCTACACCACATGTGTACTTGGACTAAAGCGGCTGACACACGAGCTTCCCCGCCTGTACGGTTGAGACGAAACGTTTGAACCTGTGCGGTCTGACCAGTCAGTGTCGAACGGACGGAGTGCTTCACGATAGTTTTAAAACGGATGTAAGGTGAAGGTCATTGTGATCCCACTTGCCGCTTCAAACGACTGTACAATTGAATACAAAGCTTTTTTCTCGAATATTCAGATTCTTATAATTTTTTGAATTGACATTCCAAAGCACATCATGGCCTTGGTACAATTCAATTAATTGTTTGGTCTCTGAATCGGACAGTTTGACCAACTTGCTGGAAGACGCCATTGTTTCCATGTGCCAAGGGTGTCGGCTCAATGCTGAGCGTTGATTGGTTGGAGGATACTAGCTGTCCATTTCGAATAGATCACGACGTATCTCGAACGGTCGGGTTGAACTTGATGCCGAAGGCCGTTTGAGACGTACGTTTACTGTGACACACGCTGCATTTGGGATCGGGTTCGACTGGTACTTCCGAAGCGTACGGGCGGGGAGGCTCGTGTGTCAGCCGCTTAAGTGTGTAGCCCAAGTCAATGTGATTTGATTCATAAGAAACATGGACGAGTTGTCTGACTGAAACTGTGTAGCATTGTATTACTGTCTCCTACCCTTTGTAAGCTTAACACAGCCTTTAAACAAAAGTAGAGATTGATAGTCATACTTGAAACTCTACCATAGAGAAAACTTTGCTGGCTGAGTCTCACACCTCTTCTGAAAGGTAAACGGGTAAATGTGTGAACTCGACAAACCAGCCATCAGCTTCTCACCTACAGACCAAGTTCTCTTTATCGCAGAACTGGGATCCTGGTCATGCTACAAATTGTGGCTAAACCATACTCTGTGGCTATGCCAAAAACCGGGGGAATGCCAGACACCATGGCTACACTTTAAACTAGGGCAATGCAATACAACAGATCTACACAGGAGGAGCAGCCATCAGCCACAGGGAGAGCAACTACCCTCACCGATACAAGTTAAGATATCAACCCCCCTGGACTCAAATCCATCGGACCCTTACCCTCACTTTATGATGAAACAGTGAGAACCTGTCTATGAGTACCATTTTGGCTACTGCACTGGGTGTATGCAAACAAAGTGGATGTGCAATTAAAGTATGCATTCAGAGTAACTTAGACAGGCCCATGTATTCCAACTTAAGCGGCTGCACGGAGTGTAAGCAAGTAAAGTAGGAGTGAGGAAGGGCCCTTCATTGTTGTGGTTCACTGAGAACTAAAACGTAGCCTATAGAACAGACATTACATACTTACCTATGTGTAAGCAAGTAAAGTGATGTGCGAAATTGCACTTAAATTGTGTCAGTTCTCTGTTGTTCAATCAAATGTTAAGTGTTTGAACTTCTCTCTTCAATTTTGTCTCTCGGAGCTACCAGTGCTTTTAAGAGTACAGGCCTAAGGAAACTTATTGCAGAGCCTATAAAGTATTTTAACAAGACCCGGAACAAATACAAATTTCTTTCGATGACTAGTACCGGAAAGTTGCTCCTTCCACCACTAGTAAGAGAGAGAGTGTAGGTGAAAGGTTAAGATAATTCTCATCGAGAAATTATTCCAAGTCCTTCCCCTAGAGGACCCACATACCACTCATCCACCTCTCGTCACACTTAGTGAAACCAGACTGGCTTCTTGTACAAATCTTAGCCCCGCTATGCATATCCTGTGTTATTTGGTAGCATTTACCAGTTATCCCGCTTTCATCATTTTCATCAGTAGAACTTCGTGCCATATATTATCAAATACTTTGCTGAAGTCAACAAAACAACAGTAAAGCCATTTAGTTCGGTCTTTTAGTACCTTATCAACTAGTTTTGACAGTATGAATATCTGATCAGTGGTCTGTGATCCCTTTCTGGAGCCCTGCTTGCTTCTTTGCCTCAAAATAATCCATGATCCTTTCATTATTATGTTGCAAAACACTTTTCCAAGTAAACTATTCAAAGTTATGCCTCCGTAATTGTTGGGCTGGATTGGCCACCTGACTTATAGACTGGGATTGTGATGCCAGTTATTCCAGAGGTCCGGATATTTTTCTGAATTTAAAACTAAGTTAAAAACGCTTCCTTTTGAAGAGGAGAAATTAGTACGAGGGCCCACGTCGAGCTGTCGTTCAAGTTCTTCGGCTAGAAAACCGCATCGAATTTTTTTTTTTTTGTTTGCCAAAGGCACTTGGATAATATAAGATTAAAATGTTATAGTCTAGAACCACCGAACCTATCTAAATTAATCAGTAGAACGCACAAAATTGGCGAATTAATGAGGCCGAAAACGTCTTTTTACCGGCTGTTTTCATCGCGAGTTATTTCCCTTAACATGCAGACGACTGTCTTCTTCGTTGCGAATGTGGAATTTCTACCCATTTAGAAAAAATTTTTCTGACGTTCGATGGATTATAACTATACGATCCTGTCACCAGTGGACGGTTTTAGATGGAGAAGAACTGGTGATCGCTCAAAAGCTTCTGGGTTTCGACTCGAAGCCAGAAAGTGCACGGTACCACCCCCAGTGTTATATGCAAACGCAGAATAGAACAAGCACAGGTACGTTTTCAGAAGGGTAAAGCTACTAGTACAGTTTCACAAAGAAAGAACGTGAGACCACAACGACAGAAAAATGGAAGAGAAACAAGTTCCAATGTTTTGCCACCCATCTGCATTTCATGCAAGAAGACCAAGTTGAAGCGCAACACAGCCACAGGAACATGGTGTCCAGATAAAAAAAAAAACAAACAAACAAATCTTTGTCAAGTAAGTATTTAGTAGAGCACTTTTGTCATGACAGTAAATAAATTTTGATATGGTGTCACGCATCACATAGTGAATGACAAACATGTCATGAGCAAACAAATATTGTGCTGACATCGGACAGAACTTCAGTAAACAAGGGGATTTTGCTGATGCAAATTGACAAATTTATTACAGAGAGAGACAGAGGGATAGAGAGAAGGGTGGTCCTTGATACCCAGTTTCACAAACCGCTTATAATTCTAACCAATCCCTACCATTTTCTACCACCACCTCCGCTTTCCTTCCCGCCTCACCCCCTCTAGCATCCCATTTCATTTCAACGTAAGAACGTTTTATTATTTCCATGACGTGTGTGTGTGTGTGTGTGTGTGTGTGTGTGTGTGTGTGTGTGTGTGTGTGTGTGTGTGTGAAAGAGTGAGGTAGTGTGTCTCTGTCATTGTTCTTATTTGCACTTCCCCACCCCTTCACCTAAAGACAAATTGACATAAAAACAATGTGCTGTAGACTGTCAGCTGCTGTGCTGAGTAGCCACTAAATGCATTTTACCATGGTCATTGAGTTTGTGAAAAGTGTGCTAGTCTGATGGGTCCCAGTCTGACAACTGACAAAGATATTGCTTTTTGCTTGTTGCTTAATTAATACACTTTTGCCCTTTATATTCAAATCAAAACAAACCAGTACAACTGTACCCAGATACAATTTTAAGACTTATTACTGAGTGCGCACTAATTGATGTCAAATAGTAATACTGTTAATGATGATGATAATCATAATAATGATAATAAGCATTGATCATCAAAAACAAATGTTACAAAGCATGAATACTGCATTTAAAAATCTATGTGGTGTGCAGAATCAAGAAAAACAAAATTTTGATAATTTGATGTACATGTAGCTTTATTTTCTAGATTAAGAAATGAAAGCTGTGACCAACATAATAGACAATCAGCATAGATTTTCTTGTCATGTGTATGATTTACATGTAGCATAGGTAAGTTTTTACTTTTGATGGGTGTGTGAAATATTAAAATTTCACTTTTAGTCATGTGGAAGAACGTGTGTATTTGAATGTATAGTTGTATATCCCGATTGGTTAAATTATCAGTGTGTGTGTGCGTGTGTGTGTGTGTGTGTGTGTGTGTGTGTGTGTGTGTGTGTGTGTGTGTGTGTGTGTGTGTGTGTGTGTGTGTGTGTGTGGTTTGTGTGTGTGTTTTGGTTTGTGTGTGTGTCTGTGTGTATAAATATGCATTAATATCTAATTGGTTTATCTGATACCAACAGGGAGGCCCTTCAGCAGAAGGGATTCTATGATGCTGTTGTCAGTCTTCAGAGAGTTGATGTCCTCCATGACATTCAGTACAGACTGGTCTTTCTAGCTGTGGAGGCAAAGTAAGTTCACATACTCACCCCATTTTTACACTGAAAACCTCTCTCTTTGGCGCACGCTGGACACCTGTGTGTGTGTGTGTGTGTGTGTGTGTGTGTGTGTGTGTGTGTGTGTGTGTGTGTGTGTGTGTTCTTCTTGTTTTGTTGAGAAGTGAATGACAGGTGTCATTGTATATGTGTCACTGTGCACATGAGTGGTGTGCTCAAGAGACTGACAGATGCAGAAAGAAAATGTTCATAGATCCTTGTTTGAAGAACAAATAACAGAAAAGTTAGACCTACTTTCTCATTTGGGACTTTTTTCTCTCATCTAACATCCCTTTTGGGACATAATGGTTCATCAGTTTTTTTTCATATTTGTTCATCCACTCACCATTCTCCTCCTAGTTTTTATATTCTTTTTGTAGCTTCACTCTCAAGCTACCTTTTTTTGTGGTGGAACTTCATTATAGTGCATTCCTTTTTTTTTACATATTTATGGTATGCCAATCTCAATCCACTTTCTTCCTTACCCCATTTTACTTTGATGCCAGTGTCACTGCCTTTTGAGAGTTACCAATTGCTGTGATGGTTTTTGTTATTTTTATATTTAAGTGATGATGATAATGGGGATGATGATGGTGACTGCGGTTATGTTGCTATTATTAATTTTGTTTTAGAAATTCACCAGTATATTTTATATATATTTCAAGATTTTTTTCTATTATTCTCCCTCACTGTTCTCCCTGCCACCTCCCTCTCCTTTTGGTCGCTTCTGTCCCTCACTGTGAGCCTCTTCTCTTAGTTTTAGTATCAATCTTCATTGTTCTCACAGGTATCACAACTCCTGGTACAGAATCTGATGCATACAGCATCCAAGGGGACAGTGAAGGCCAAAGCAGCTGATTGTGATGGTTCATCGGAGTCAGCTTCTACCCTGTATTCACCACTCCCATTGCAGAAATTATTTGATTCATTCTGTATGAATGTTATAGAATCACAACTGCGAGGGGTGGAAGAATTGCTACCGTCACTAAGCTCAACAGACTGTTCAGGCAAACATGTCAAGAAGAGGAAAATATTTCTTTAAGCAAAACATTGTAAAAGCACATATTTGACAACTTGCCTTCAGGCAGTATACTCTTACGTTGTTTTTTCAGGGTAAAGGTGCAAAACCAAGTCACAGGTGGTGTTTTTTTTTTTCAGTGCTGGGCAGAGCATTGTTGTGAGCACAGAACTAGAAGACACTGAAACTGACAACAGTGATGAATCAGAAGACAGTGACTTTGTAAAAGCACATATTTAACAACTTGCCTTCAGACAGTATACTCTTACATTGTTTTTGCAGGGCAAAGGTGCAAAAGCAAGTCACAGGTGGTGTTTTTTTTTTTTTCCAGTGCTGGGCAGAACATTGTTGTGAGCACAGAACTAGAAGACATTGAAACTGACAACAGTGATGAATCAGAAGACAGTGACTTAGAGAGTAATGAGTCTAATAATGATGTCCTCAAACTCAGGATCTTAAGACCCAGAGGATACACCAGATACAGACTCTAATGCTGAATGTCAGCAACCTTGTGAAACAGTGGGTAAGACAAAGGCTTGTGACTGGGATAAAACGGTCAAAGAGAACTGCAGAAGCTGCAAGCGATGATTCGGAAAAATGAATGGAAGCAACTTTACATGTCTGCTCTATCTGTGAGGAATGCTTTGAGAACAACTCCCAAAAATAGCTTCATGGCTTCCTTCTTCAGATGATGGAAATGAAGACAATCTTTTAAAAATGTTCTTGCTGAACTATTCAATTTCATTGTCTGGGTCTGTGGTTTCACATGTGAATGTGGTTTCACTAGATCATGTACATGTTCCATGAGATGTAAAGCAGAAGATACTGTCCATCTCACAGGACATTATTTCCTTTGCAAACAAGAATTACACCACACCAAAGCAGATCATGCTTGGGATGGCGGTAAGACACACAACAGGATCAGAAAACTTGTTTAACATATCGAATGGGTTTGGCATTGTATCTCACAGACAACACTTCAGAGAGTTGAGACTTGTATCACTGAAGCTGAAATGACAAATCCAGTGCCATTTTCTATCAACAGGTCTCAATATACAACACTGGTATGGGACAACATTGACTTCCAAGAAGAAAACTATGAATGGACAAAACACAACACATTGTGTGAATGGGTTTGCAATTCAGTGTGGTCAACATCTTTTGCCAGCGACATTCGTGGAAAATGCCACCACCCATAATTCTAAAGTCAACAAATCCAGGAAAGAAAACTGGAGTGCGCTGAGACTAACATTGTGTATTTCTCTAAAAAAGAGGACAGATCCTCAGTTTGCAGAACTAGGTTCTATTGATGCGGCAACAAAAAAATGCCAAAGTAACCATTGTAAAACAAGACATGCATTTTGTGCTCAAGCTATGCGCCCAGTCACTTGAAAGCCTTCCTTTGCCACCCTAGACACGGATTTAATGGAGCTATTCAGAAGGAAGTGCCAGCCTGTGCTTCTGTGACATACCTTCCAGTCATTGATGGCAGTGCTACAGACATGTCTACAGTCAACACTGTCCTCTGCAGAAGCATGGACTTTGAACATTTAGACAGAAAACAGTCATTATTGTTTGTGATCAAGCAATTATGCCAAAATTTATATTTTCACCAGTGGACAATCACCTAAAGTGACAACAAAAATAGAGTGTGAACATAATTCAGTGAATATTTGTGCTATGCTTGACTTGAATTGTATAGAATGTGGGCTGATTTCAGTGGAAATATATATATGTGCTCATAAGGATTGCATGAGTTCAGCTAAGGGACATAATTTCATTCAGAGTCAGGTAAATTGATAACTATTTATGTTCTTTTTTGCCTTTTTTTTTGCCTGTTATGAACCTAATACATCAGAACTTACATCATTTTATTACGTGAGGTGTCTGAAAGTTGGTTTGGAGTATGTCATATGACTTTTGATTTTGCTTGTTTAAAAAATACTAGTCTTTTTGACTGAAAGTATCACGTTTACAAAAAATAC
>JADBJO010000826.1:451649-489149 GCA_016801955.1 Conus betulinus | reverse complement strand
GATACCGGGGACCCCGACGGAATCAAACTAAAGCCACAGAGGTGGAGAGGGTATCGAAACTGAGTTACCATGAGAGCAGGGCATGAAGAGCCACAGAATGAGACTTTTTATGCTGATCGATGAGAACGAGGATGAAGATGATGATGATACTACGGATGTCCATTCTGGGCTGAGGCTGCATGACAGGGCTGTACTCTACGCTTACTGTCATAATATATCCCGACGTCAAAAAGCCCCGAGAAATACAGACACCTGCAGTGTTGGTCAGGAAACTTGAGCTACACTCTCAGAGACGCATCCATTTATGGATGATGAAACTCGAGTGTGTGGGTGGTCCCAGTCTTCCCAGTTGAGCCCGTATCAAACTCAGCTCTGGGCAGGAGCCGGTCGGGGTAGATCCCACATCGCTCCGATGGGAATCGAACCCACGACCTCCCAACAAGGGAGTCTGCGACGTTACACATTTTGCCACGACGGTTGGTTATATCTTACTTTTACCCATCCTCTATCCATTCCACTTATCCCCCAGTAACTAGAAATGTCTCGTAATTTTGCCAGGACGTAATTTTGCCCTCTGCAGGCCGGAGGATGCCAAACAAAAACTGAAGCAATGGGATAGAATTCTGAATAGAATGGGTCGAATGCCGTTAAGTGGTATCTAATGGGGTAGAGTGCAGTGGGACAGACTAGATAAGAACAAAGCTAAGAGATAGGATTGAATGGATAGAGTGCAGAGGGACAGAAATACAGTGGGACAGAATAGCATGAGACAGACCGGAATTCTTGCTTTGTGTCTCCACACCACCACCTCCATGGACTCTCCCACCGATCCATCCCCCGAATCATCCTCGACCCCCATGCCCCCACCTCCCACCCGCATTCTCTTTCTCACTATCACGCTATCTCTCAAAATTGCACAACTTTATTTGGCACGACAACAGATGAAAATATCAATAAGTCATGAAAACAAATAAATATACATGACGGCACTTTAAACATGGATGAAACATCAGCTGGAAAAGTAGTAAGGATTTGGAAAAAAAAAAAAAAAAAAAAAAGGATATACACCCCCCTGCCAAGACAAGATGACACTGAGAAAGACAAGATGACACTGGCAAAGACCAGATGACACTGAGAAAAGACCAGACGACACTGGGAAAGACCAGACGACACTGGCAAAGACCAGACGACACTGGCAAAGACCAGACGACACTGAGACTGAGAAAGACCAGACGACACTGGGACCAGACGACAAAAGACCAGACGACACTGGCAAAGACCAGACGACACTGAGAAAGACGAGATGACACTGAGAAAAACCAGACGACACTAGGAAAGACCAGACAATGGCAAAAGACAAGACGACACTGGAAAGACCAGACAACACTGGGAAAGACTAAATGACACTGGGAAAGACCATATGACACACTGGGAAAAAAAAGATTCAGATTCATGGGCTCTGTGGGCTGGTTCCCCCATCTTGTCTTTCTGCAACTTGCCACTTACAAAAAACAAACAAAAAAACAAACACACACACACAGCTTCCAAGAGTCACAGAAAGGGGAAGAGAACAATGAATGCATCGGCGCCAACCCAGAGAAGAATTCCACAACAAACCACAAGAAATGAAGAAGCAGAATTCACAAGCGTCTGTAGAAGAAACTTCACTGCATGTGAAATCAAGATCTACACAGTAGTATGAATTGGCAAGCAGCGCACTGAGCCAGCACGCAAGACGTCGGAACACCACGGCCAGGATTCAAACCAAAGTGCCATGGATACCCCCTATAATTACTCAGACGAGACATGTGTAGAGACTGTCGATGCCAAACGCCAGAAATTCAGCCTGGCACCCATAAATGCAGAAAAGGAATGACATGAATCAAATAAAAAGAAATAACAGTAAACAAGTGGGGTAGTTTTTGCTTCCATGAGGAAACCTAACACAGAGCAACTTTTTATTCAAGACTGGCACAGCCTTTTAAACTTGAATAAAATCAGACAAATACAAACAATCTAATAGTGTGGGAAAAAACAAACGCAGGCCAACAACTAAATTGTCTTCATAGTAATGACTTAGCAAAACTTTCGACTTTAGGAGGGGGGTAGGAGGTTGAAGATGTAGAAACTGGAAACATGAAATTAAGAAAATATATTACAGATATAAAAAACTCCTCACAGGCTGCATAAGGGAACCATCGCACTCTCTTTTAAGGCAGATATATTTGTATTGCCCGCTCCGAGGTCTATGGTCCGCTGGGTCGGCACTCATCAGGGAGACACAGCTGGTTGTATCTGCGCTTCTGGCGTCAAATAGAGACACACCACAGTCCATAATACTGTGGTGTTCTCACCACCAAGGGTGCAAAAAAAAATCAATCCAATGGCACCCCCAAAGCAGCAGCCAGTGAAGAGTAGTAAAGAAGACCAAACGAAAGTGTGGGAAGGAAGGAAAAAAGTTGCTGAAAAACTACAGATATTATGCAAATAGTATAAAAATGTAGGGGCAATCTTTGAGCCTACGCTTGAGGATCCACCCAAGGATGCAAGGGAGATCAAAAGACAAACACAAAGACAGACAGAAACAAATACAAATAACCTCGATTTAATCAAAACGAAATTGGAAATGAAATGAGGCAGGGAACAGTAAACAATAAACAGTAAACAAGTGGGGTAGTTTTTGCTCCCATAAGGAAACATAAAATAGAGTAACTTTTATTCACATAGTCCATAAACAGGATGTGCCGATAGAAAAGAACACTGCAGCACAAATTGGCCACACGTGGAGACACTGTCCACAAAACCTGTAGCGAAGCCTATGGAGTGAAATATCCAGAAGTAAATACACCCCCTCAAAATCAAGATGCCCACGAGAGACGGGAAAACATCCGGACGAGAAAGAAATCTCTGAAGAACAATTGAAAGCTGCCTCAGAACGGAGTTATATGGGCTGTGGAAGCTCCAGGAAGACCCGAGAGCACAAAGCAGTACCCTCGGCAAAGGAGAATCCGCAAGAAAAAGAAGCAAAAAAGAAGAGTGCCTAAGACTTTCTTCAGAGACTCTGTCCGGTAGGCCTATAAATCATGCGAGCAGCCGAAATCAGTCACATTCGTAGTGGACACAGAAAATCTTGAACAGTATCTCAGCAAAATCTACTTCAACTCTCCGAGCAAAGCCCCACTTGAAACCCAGGGTTAAGTGCGACCCGCAGCGCTAGAGAAAAAGAATTCAGTGAAAACCCACTAACACTTCATGAGGCAAAGAAAGAGGTTAAGAGAGCGCAAGCGAAACAATCTAATGGAATATCCTACGAAAATAATGTCCCCATGTCGTTGAGGGGATCCACAAACTCAAAAGATCAGCATGGAGGAACTTGAAAATCAGCGACCAATGGGTAATGGGCAGATGGAGTGTACATTCCTTTAAGTGCAAAACTCGAGAGACATCACCCAGATCGGATCAATGTCAGTTTTGAACCTTGGGAAGAAATCATCTCCATCATGGCAGCCAGACGCGACGAACTAACGACCTCACAAAGAGTACATGGATTTGTCAGTCAAGAAAGGAGATTTCAGGGATGTCGGGATGTGCAGAACATGTCACCATGACCCGGGAAGCAATCTCAAGAGCTAGGGCAGAGAAACTGAACCTTGACGTGGTGCGGCTCGATCTGACAAAATTAATTTTATTTTGCATATGAATGCATATGGACCAGTTCCGCTGAAAATTATTCTTTTGGTCCTCAAGACGTATCATGTCCCAAAGAACACTCGAGAATTGTCAAGGAGGGAAGTTTTGTGGCTTCTCGGTGATGTTCTCCGCAAAGGTAAGTACATGAGACGATGGATATCGAAGCTAGTGTAGCAATGGGCTATGCGGTTCCCCCAAAACTGCATGTGTTTGCAATGGAGATCATCTTGAAAGCAGCCTTGAGCTTTGCAGATTCAGCAGACCTCGGGAAGGATACCAAATGTCCCTTTTTCCAGTCGTCATAAGTGACGCAACAGTCCTTTTCTCCAAGGACGATGAAACGCACAAAACACAGCCATTAGACGAGCGGTTAATCAAGGATGATTTGATTTAAACAAGGAAATCAGGAAGCCTATCTCTGCGGAAAAAAAGTAGCTGAACCAGTTGCTTTCATTTGTAGCCAACCAAGCCATTTCGACATTAACAGAAGAACCAGTCAAGAGCCTTGGAAGGTGGAGTGATGACTCCGTGAAAAACGAAGAGGAAACGAAACCAAACTTGAAAGGAATGACAGAGGAAAGCCTGCATGCCACTGATCAGTATGGACCCCCTGGCAAATACAAGGTCTGGAGTCTGCAGCTCATGCTGATATTGAAGCTCTGCCAGGCTCTGACATTTGGTGTATAGATACTAGCACAAGCAAAGTGGAATCAATGGAGTCCAAAATTAACGAATACACAGGGAAATGTCTTGGTGTCTCACCTGGTCCCAGTGACACCGCGATCTACTTCCGCGAAGCAAAGCTGAAGTTTCCCCGCAAATCTCGAGGAGAACCAAGAGGGTAAAAATCAACGTTTCTAACCATGATTGAGAACACGTGGACAGGTTTGTGAGACCAGTTCAGCCCAGTCTATAGAGACTGGCAGAAAGCAGAAAGTTCAGGAGGCCATGGACGTGACAAGGGAGAACGTGGTGGTCGAGGGCAGAAGGGAAAGCAAAGACAGACATGATACTAAAGAGTGGAAGAAAGAAGAGGACGCGTGGAGAATCCAGATGATAGTCCAGCAAAGTGAACGGAGTCTACTACGGAGGAAAATGCACTCCAACAAATTTTCAGCTAGAATAAAATATGACACATGGCACCTCTTAGGATCACCTTCATCCTCTAATCTGTATATGACCTCCTGCCTTTGAATTCAAACATGGTGAAATTGGGGGAATGAGTATTGAGATGACCCTCAAGTCCGATCCGTCAGGCCTAACAAACAGTGGAACATATTCACAGTTCATGCAAAGCAGCGCTAACCCAAGAACGTTGCACATGGAGACAGAAACATGTGCCAAGGGGATCACACATGTGCTTATCTCTGCCAGACGAAACAACGCCACCAGAGGCTCCAACAACGACGTTCCACATGGCAAGAGGCCACACATCATGGTCTGGAACAATGGTGACATCAACAGCCTGGGTGCGGGACGCACTGAATGGAGGACATGACTGGGTGTGCACAGCCGACCATCAAGAATGGGAAAACCATCCAGAGATTAGCAAGAAGAGTGGCAGGAGCCCGGTATTGTAGTCCATTCCGCTTCATCTGAATAATAGTGATAGAATGGAACAAGCTCATATCTACAACACTTAAAAGTATGCAGTCTGGCTGGCAGCTCAAGGGAATCTAGTTTCCAAGCCAAATTCATCACCATAGACATCTGGAGAAAGGGGGATCTAGGCTCATCATCGTATGATCTAAAACAGCTAGCGATTTCTGGTGAGAAGAGGACTAGAACCTGGAGGCAATGACGGAGTCAGCTGAAAACAGTTCCAGCTGGATCTTGTCGGGGAAAAAGAAAAAGTGCGTTTTTCATCAGGCCGCAACAAAGGGCCGCTGCTGTCAACTCTCCCTAGTGTTTTTTCCTACTATTATAAGCTTAAACGACGCAGGCTGAACGACTTGTGTTGGGGGGAAAAAGTAGGACGTGTATGTAGTGCTACATGCGTACCAGCTGATCTCACCTCAGCGACATTTTGAATCTTGGACAAGAACTTGACCCGCCTTTGCTGGATCTGTTAAACACCTTTGAACCCCCCCCCCCCCCCCCCCCCCCACACACACACACACACACACACACACACACACACACAAGCCCAACAACTCAAAACATATATCTATTATACCAGTGCGATTTAGTCCATGAGGAAAATAGTTATATGCATTTTTTTAACAACCTTCTAATGACATCTTTTATCCATGCAAATAGACACGTAAGGAAAGCAGCCAGGTTTTAGCAGTAAATGCATATATTCTGACTCCGTCAATGATTCTGCGCGCGTATGTGTTTGCGCGCGCGTGCGCGCAGTAATTACTTTATGTGCTACGAATATCACACATTGAGAGGAACATTTGTGGAACTACCCAGGAGGATTTTTTCTTCATCCCCAGGTGAAGTTTGACACAAAACGATAGTGATTTTCAGCAACAAATAGATCTAGAGAATATTAAATAAAATGGTAAATGAATAAACAAATAAATGATTGAAATAATCAAAATAGATAAAATACATACATCAAAGTACAGGAATAGATAAGTGAACAAATAAATGAGATGACACTAACTGTGCACAATATTTAATCACGATTTTGGTAGAAAGGTTGGTGGGCGGATAAGAAAGAAAAAAAAGCGGGGGGGGGGGGGGGGGGGGGGGGGGGGGAGTAGGAATATTTTCCTTCAAGTTCCACAATAGATACTGAGCGGCTAAATCCATCTGTGGTTTTGGACCTCATGAATTTAACAGGTCTCTGAAGTGCCCAAAGGGTTCAAAAAGAAAATAAAAAAAAAAAAAAAGAAAAAGAAAACAAAGGCTCAGATCTTGAGAAAGAGAAACATGCCTTGCTCTCGGGTGTATTTCCACCATCTTCCCAATCGCCATCAAGCTTGTACAAAACGATGACCTCATTTCCCGCCGTGTACTACTAACTACCATAACTGTCTGGAAATGGTCACAAATACCATAAACGGTCAGGAACGAGTCGGGGGGTGCGGTCCTGCGGCTGTGGTATACGTGTTGTGGAACGTAGTTCAGTCAGGGGTTTGTACTAGCACCAAGAACAGATCTGAGTCGAACATTAGCTACCGACCAAGCTGTTGATGTTCAGTTGGGCAAGGAGAGAATGGTCAATGAACGGTTAGAAGACCAGGATTGATATTGAGGCTAGCAAGTGTCGTTCGAATTATAGCAAGTGTCGTTCGAATTATCTAGATATTCACGCAGCGCGTGGTGATGAGGTTTTTATAATTAATGAACGATGATGGGCGTTGCAGACTATGGTTCAACTGGCGGACAAGACGTTCCAAGACCAGAGCCTTGGATCATCGAGGTTTAACGTCCATACGCAGGTGGTATGGCAGATTGTAAAGTGCTGCAGTACTCCGGGTGGTCTTGGGTAGTTAAACGACCAAGCTAACGAGCGATTTAGTTCAGATTGGTCGACCACCTCGTCATTTGCGTAATAAATGTTAACGAGAGAGAGAGAGAGAGAGAGGGGGGGGGGGGGGGGGGGGAAGGGGGGGCGCAACAAAAGGAGAGAGGAGGAGGGAAAAGGAGAGTCGAGCATTCGCGTGCGTGGTGTTGTGCGGAGGGGGGGGGGAGGGGGGATGGGGGGAGGGGCGGGTTGAGGCGCACGCTGACATGTGTGTCAAAATGAGAGTAAAGCGGTTGCTGAGTGTTGAACAGCTAGGACTTGTTGATCTGCTTGCCTCAAGGCTACGCTGTGTGTGTGTGTGTGTGTACACGCACAACATGAGCGACAAGAGAGCACACGATATGACCGATGTCGGCCTCTTCCTTTGTTGTCGGGTACTTCTCTTCCCAATAAACACCGACCTATCTGAATGAATTAAATTCGACAGATGAGAAAGGCCGACATATTTACCTTTCACCCACTTTTTTTTTTTTTTTTTAAGCTGGAGGGGGGACCACAAGGATCATTCCTGAATACACATAAAGTATTCCCTCACACACTGTTCGGGGTAGTTTCCTGCACTGCAGTTGTTGCACCTGTTTCTCTTCGAAAAGTTCCATTATCTCCGAGAATGCGCCCTCGACCCCACTCATACTTCATACTTCATTCTGCGAAACCTGAAGCTATGCAAAGTACGAATGTAACTCGGTTAGATTTCATTTTTCTCTTAATAGCCTGTTGTGCTATTGTAAAAAAAAACCAAAAACAAACAGTAATTATGAAAGCCTAAAGAGAGAGGAGAGAGAAGAGAGAGAGAGAGAGAGAGAGAGAGAGAGAGAGAGAGAGAGAGAGAGAGAGAGAGAGAGATGGGTCTATATGCACCTACCGAAAGCAAGCGCCGCTCTCGATTTCTCTTTTCTGTGATCTGGAAAAAGCGTCGGGAAGAGAGAAAGCGTAAAATGAGAATCTATTGGAAATGAGAGGATACACATTTATCAACACGCGCGCCGGTTTATCATGTCTATAAGGTGGAATCGAAATTCTGCACTGGGAAAAAAACAAACAAACAAACAACACAAAAGGAATGTTAAACAAAAAAAGTAAACTCTCCCTCCCTCCCTCTCTCTTCATCCGCAATACCCACTACCTTCCACCCTCTACCCCTTCCTTCTTCACCTATCCAGCGAAAATAGCGCCTTACGCCCTTAGTGTCCTCCGAGCATCCTTTGTCAGTGTTGAGTTTGGCCGAGCACATTTATCGGAAGATCCTTCCTTTTGTGGTCATGTGACCATGCGACGTCAGCTCGCGTGAACAAAATGGTAGGCCCGAGGCTCAGAAGTTTTGGGGTGGCCCATTTTTTTTTTTTTTTTAAAACCGAGGCGACCACAAAGTGCATATCGATCAATCTTTTAAACACTTATTATTATTTACTTTATTTTATTCATATTCACTTTTTTTCTTATCATTTGTTGGCTGATGTACATCGTCAAGCCAACACGGAAATGACGTATTGAAATGGAGCTTTCCACGTGACTTGACTGAAAAATCACGGAACGCCGAAGATTTGGGAAAACTGCGTTCACACCGTGCGGGAGAGCCTGACTTGTGCTATGTGTGTTTGTGTGTTGTTGTTGCTCGTCCTGCTTCTGACACGGATGGGATCGCAGCCGCCTTGTCGGGTAAGTGTTACGTTTCAATTAAGTCTGTAACTCATCTCGATTTTGCATGTGTCGCCTGCTCCAAGTCTTCTCAATGAAATTCACAGCGAAAAACACACAGCGAATGGCAAGTCTCAAGTGTCACATGCCATGTGTTAGGCACTTCGCGTGTCATTTTGCGAGGTGTGGGATGTTCAGTGTCTAAAGTTTTAACCGTCCCTGTCAGTTTCTTCCAAACAAACAAACAAAAATGTATCCCTATTAGAGAAAGCACATGTGAAACACCCCCGACATAGATAAACGAAGGTTTTATCCCTTCCCCCCCCGTATCAAGTGGAACCGTATCAAGTGGAATGGTTGTGTTGAAAGCTACCCGAAAGCTGCGCCGGCCTGTGTTTAAACATGGCTCCCAATCAACCGAAGATCGGAAAAGGAAGTTGTGCATCTCTGTCTCTCTCTCTCTATATATCCCCCACCCACCCCCATGTGTGTGTGTGTGTGTGTGTGTGTGTGTGTGTGTGTGTGTGTGTGTGTGTACGTGCGCGCGCGCACGCGTGTGCATATGTGATGTGTGTGTGTGATGTGTGTGAGTGTGTGTAATGTGTGTGTGTGTGTGTGTGTGTGTGTGTGAGAGAGAGAGAGAGAGAGAGAGAGAGAGAGAGAGAGAGAGAGAGTGTGTTCTCCTTCTCGCCCTACTGCGGATGATAATATCTATGTATGAAAACAAAGCCTTATGTTTGTCAGTTGACCAGTGTGGCCTGAGAAAGGTCAAAATAAACCGAAATATTGCCATTATCTTATGGGCGTTATGTGGCTTCTATTTTTCATCTTCCTTAAAACAAAGTGAAGTCGACGACGGATTACACACGTTAGGGAAAAAAATAGTATATAAATGTACACCTTCTTTAAAACATTTATCTTATGTATTGCATTACACGGAAGTCTTCTTATAAGCAAGATAAAGTCACCTCAGGAATTATCTAAGGAACTCATGCTGGTGACAGATTATCAGCGATTAACATGACAGCTTAGATCATGCGTCATTGTTCTGCTTAAACTACTGTAACCGTGTGTGCTCTGCACTATACAGTCTCCCACCGCAGACGCTGTGCCTCTCTTTCTCTCTCTCTCATCATTTAACTCTGACCTGAGTCACCTCAGTAACCCCAGTGACCTGTTTACCGGAGATGACGACTCACGAGTTATTCAAAATTCAACTTTGAATCGGCGCTTAACCGAGACCAGCCACCCAGTGACCTATTTATCGGAGTAACTGACGCACGAGAAATTCCAATTTGAAATCAACAATAACAAAAGGCTGTTCCCTTTATTGCTTCATGTATGCCCACATAAACTTGATTGAACACTGTTACTTGTAAATTACACTAACGGAGCCCCGAGTTTGATCTAAGCTGCATTGTTTAATTTTTATGATTGCAGGCATTTCTTTTCGGTTGTTTTTTTTTTTTTTTTTGTTCTTTTTTTCCCCTAATGACGGCAAAATTCTTTAAGCTTTTGTATTATCGTTCACACACGGAGTCTCATTCGAGGGACTGTATGGGATATGGAGTCAGAGCAAATGCCAACTCCGAGGGAAAAATCCCCTTTGTACCAAAAACGGCCCGGAGGAGATTCGAACCCGCAACCCCAGGATCACCAAGAGCCCGGCGCTCTACTACCTGAACTATTCCGGTAGACTCGTTCCGATTCTAGCTTTTAAATGGTAGTATTATTACGACTGCATCAGGCTTGAGCAGTTTTGTGGAACTAACATTTTCTGATGAAATCTGTTCAAACTGCCCTTTAACAAGCACAAACCAATGTAACAAAATTAACGATCGATCCTTTTTAGACTGAATTTATGAAGTCATTAAAAGGTTAAGTATTGAGCTCTGTGATTCGCAAAATTCGCATTAAGTTCCTGACTAACTATAGAAATATATAGATTTTGTTGGGAAAAAAAAAAAAATATATATATATATATATATTGTTGTGCGGCGGCCCAAGCGAATTTACCGAATGTAAGCAGTTTTCAGACCCACCACACTCGGCAAACGTAGTGCGCCACACGCAGGATACTCTACTGGGACTTTCGCATACATCCGACCTTTCACCTTGAGTTAAGCGCACGCCCTCAAAGAAAGAAGCTCAAGTCACTGCCAGATCGATACAATGAAACTTCGGCTGGGTCAGACGTTAGCAGTAAGACAATATGCTTCGATGCTGACGTAGATACCTGTCCATAACCTTGGGTATGCAAAACTTGGGTGAGAAAAGATTTTTTTTTTTACATTCGGCCGATTGTATGTCGTTGCATGCGCTTATGCTTTGTACGAACAAATTCTTCACTGAAGACCTTCTGCTGTCAAGCTGTCCATAGAGTGTCTCCCTACTGAGAAGTTAATGCTGGACCTAAACGTGGTTGACAATTTAGCCACCGATAGGCAGATACGCACATACCAGTGTTGGATGTGTTCGTGTTTAGTACTGTGTGGCCCGTCATGCGTATTGTTTTGTACCGACTTGTGATCAGCTTGCTATGGAAAACCTGAATAAGCTTACTTGGTTTCTCTTTTTTTCATTATCTTTGATTTTTTTTTTAATTAACTTTGCAGTCATCGCTCCGCTTGTATTCGCTGATAGGCCTTCTCTTGCTTTCGAACTACTCATCTGTGACGTAAAGTCGGAGAGTAACATGATCGACAATCACTGTTGCAAGCTGTTCCGGCTTGTGTTTGCTGTGTCTTGCAATGACAATGTGCTGATCTAACTTGTCAGGCCAGTCCAGCTCCTGTGTCTGTTCTGCACACATGTCGGCACGGGCCAGACTCTCTCTTCACCACAGATGTGCTCTTATATCGTCGCGTTGCTGTCTTAACTCGTCATGCACAGCGTGGTCTCGCACAACTCGCTGAAAATTTGTCGCGTCAGTTTCTTCACACAGCGTCGTCGTCGTACGACCACTCCTGTTGGGAGGTGGCATTACTAGCACAGGACGCCAAGGAGGCAGATAGATGTGTGTATGAGGGGAGAGGGGGGGGGGGGGTGAGTTACGCCAGCAGTGACTACCCTGTGTTGTCGGGGGGGGGGGGGGGGGGGGGGGGGGGGGGGGGCGGCTCTGGAGGCTGTGGGACAGTTTGACGACGAGATGCTGTCATTTTGCGACTTCACCAGTGGCCTGCACGACTGGCAGGGCCCTCCCTTTGCGTGGTGGGTGGGTGGGGGGTGGGTGGGGGAGGGATATGAACGTTCCCCATGGGTGCAGAATCGAAACCAGTGGAGGAGGGGGAGGGGTGAACGGTCCCCATGGGCACAGAATTGACACCAGTGGGGGGGGGGGGGGGGGGGGGGGGGAACGTTCCCCATGGGCGCAGAATCGACACCAGCTGGACACCAGTGGGGACCAGGAGGGGGGGGGGGGGGGGCATGAAACGTTCCCCATGGGCACAGAGTGGACACCAAAATATCTACGTGCAGTGGCTTGGCGACATCTGCACTATACATTTCCCGAGTCGGCCTCACGCAGCACAGGGCCGTCGCAACTCGGCACTAAGAAGGCCGCCAGGTAGCCATGACGACGACGGCCTAGGAGGGAGAGCCACAAGAACAACAACACTGACTGTCAACGAGCGAACAGCTTGAAGCAGCGACGACGGTTACCAGCCTGTGTCGCCGAGGGACGGCTCTCGAGGCTGTGGCGCAGTTCGGCGACGAGGCGCTGCCATTTTGCGACTTCACCGTGGCCTGCACGACCAGCAGGGCCCTCCCTTTGGCTGGGTGGGATACCGTACGTTTCCCCAGTGGACCTCAGGCAGCACAGGACCGTGGCCACTTAGCACGAAGACCGGAGCCCGGTAGCCCTGACGGGTCCCATCGTGACGACTTACCATGAAAGAAGAAAAACATTTGGCTATTTCATCACTACTCGCAATAAAGGAAAAAAAAAAACATTGACTATGGGTGCTACGTTACTCATCAAGTAACATCAACTTGATCCTCATTCTCGTCCATCAGCATTAAAAAAAAAAAAAGTCTCAAATTCTGTGGTCCTGCTCTCATGGTGACCTCAGTTTCGATGTCCTCATCTTCATCATCCTCATTCTCATCAATCAGCACAAAAACTTCTCCAAATTCTGTGGCTTTGCTTTCATGGTGACCTCAGTTTCTATGTGTTCTCTACGTCTGTGGCCTCGGACGGTTTGATTCCGTCGGCGTCACTGGTAATCGGCAATTTCATGGGGCTGTCGTTGGACGGATGTAGGTGGCGCGGTCCGGGAGAGCTCACTCTCGCCTTCTCCGCGGCTAAGCAATTATTGTCATCAGCACGGGGCTTTGTAGGTGGTGTCCTGCGTATGTTGGATCAGAACAGGCCCACTGAACACCGCCGAAGTGACTCGGCAGCAGTGCAGTGTCCCCTTCTGGTGGGTTGTCTCCTCGCGACTTGACATTGACTGCTCCCTGTGTATTGCAGGTGCCGGGGCTTCGGCGGGCTGGGCCGGGTTGTGGCTGTATTCGGGGTATCAGAATGAGCGGTGTCGGTGCAATGCCACCAAGTTGTCACAGAAGATGGAACAGAAAAGAAGAAGAGGTGCCTGCCAGCTGACAACTCTGCCAGGCAACTGACTCGATGCGAGGATGTTAAAAGTCAATGTCACACAGTCACAGGTCGGTTCAGTTGTTGAATCTGTCGTGTCTCATTCATGGTGCTGCATTACTCATCATTCTTTACTTTCTTCACTTTGTCGGAGTTTATGATAGCCATCTTGTATGAAAGTTATTGTGCACTCGATGCGCTTTTACGCCCTTTGGAACTAACTGTTTGCGCTGCTACTAATTGTTCATAACCGCAGTTAGTTACTTCAGGTGGTTTCCTGCATTGTAGGTCACGTGTTTATATCCCCACCTAGCCAGTTCCTGTGAGAGTTGTCAGAACTTTATTCATATTTGTGTTCACTTTCGTTACGGTATGGGTCTTCCACTCAGGCTAATAGTAGCAAACGTCTGTTTAACTGAACAATACTATTGAATAATTGATGGGAAAGATTGAACTATGAACGCATCATAGATACTGATGTTGTTTGTCTGACTTACACATGGTCACCACATTGTTTTAACTGAATAAGCGTAAGAGTGATATGAAATTAAAGGTTAAAATCTGCTAATTTCATTTCATATTTACCACACTTGAAACATTCTGTTCCTGGCTGAACCTGTCCGCCAATTGCGAGCGGGTAGTTGGCAGATTAAAACACTATTCTATTCGGGTTATCATCCTTTTCTTCCCCTACCAATATTGCTTATAATTACATAAACAAAATGCTTTCATTATTTCTTCCCTTCCGAAATGGCGACTAGTTGATTGACATCGATTCGGTAATGAGTTCGATCACGCAAAAGTGTTCGTTAGTTCAAACATGCCGAGAACTGAAAAGACTGAAATACGCACGCAAAGAAGAAGCGCAAGTGGCTGCCTCAAATCGGCTAAATGTGGAAAAACATGTTTGATTAAGTGCGAGCCTTTGTAAAACGACCCATGACAAGGCTTGTCCCGTGCAGCGACGATTGATAACGCTGCGCGTATGTCTGCTAGGCTGAATATCCAAGTCTGAAGTGTATGGGCGGGGTATCTGTTTTTGTATCAAAGCATCATTGTCTTACTGCTAATGTCAGATCGCTGCCAAAGTTTCATTCTGTATTGATCTGACAGTGACTCCAATTTCTTCGTTTGACATTTAGCATTCGTGCAGAGTGCGAACGCATGAAAAAGGTCAGGTACGAGAATGCTTCAACAGTGTGTCTTGCGTATGGCTGGCTACGTCTGCGGAGAGTGGTAGCCTATGTCTGAAAATTGTCTCAACGCGGTAAATATCTCCGTCTGTGGGCCGCCATAGCTACTGCAAGTGAGGATTGTCAGAATTATTTGTATTTGTATTCACTTAGGTTGCAGTGTAAGTGTTCCACACCAAGACTAACAGTCGTTAATGGCCGTCCGAAACTATTGAATTACTGATGGTAAAAATTGAACTCTTCATCCAGTGTGGATCGCGTATTAACGTTGTGTGTTTGACTAACTTGCTTTCTTCCACCAAGACTAACAGTCGTTAATGGCTGTTCGAAACTGTTGAATTATTGATGGTAAAAATTGAACTCTTAATCCATTGTAGATAGCCTGTTAACGTTGTGTGTTTGACTAACGTACACATGGTCACCACAGTTTTATTGGATAAGCATAAGTGTAATATCTGATAAACGGTTAATATTTGCCGACATTTTCATTTCATATAAAAAAGAAAAAACCACATCATAAAACAATGATCTTGTTTCTGTATCACTTTCCTCGACATGCTATTCATTATATTTCATTTTGTGTTTTTCCAAGCACCGTCTTCACCTTTGTCTAGTCCTACGTAAATGAGACAAAGTACATGCAACTAACTGACAGGACTCCGCCGCTGTGTTCCTAACCCTGAGTCGGATCCACCACCACCATCACTATGTTCCCAGCTCCTTCACCCTTACTTCCATCTCGGCTGCCTTCCCCTACTACCCCGACCAACCCTTTCCACTCACGGCCATTCCATCTAGCGCTGTGAGCAAGCTCACTGTTCCACGTCAGTTTTCTCCGGGTCCCACCCAACACTGCGGTTCCCACCTCCACCCCACCCCACCCGCCTATCATACCACGAAAAGCAAGCAAACGAACAAAAGCAAAACAAGAAAAAACGTAAAGTCTAGTTTTTAGCCTAAGAATTTATCAATGTAAAAAATTAACCCCCCCCCCCCCCCAAAAAAAAAAAAAAAAAAAAAAAAAGAGAGAGAGAGAGAGAGAGAGAGAGAAAGAAAAAAAATACCCTACATACCTAGTTTCTTGAATTCATTTACAGCAGCATCGACGAGTCCTTCGTGGTTTAAAAAGATTTCCTTGAAACAGTTACATTTACAGGCTACCTGTAAAAACAAAAAATCTTAGTTCTTAGTTAAGACTGAAAACTGAACATCTTGAATCCGACAATCAACTTCATCAATCGAACTTATTGAAAACTGAACATCTTGAATCCGACAATGAATCTCATCAATCGAACTAATTAACAAAAATCGCTGTTTGCATTTGAAAAGCAGATTGGTATGAAAATCCTTGAAAAACAAAAACAAAGGCTGATTAAGGTAGAATAGCAATAAATGTTATGGCAGTTGTCGATAGTCATTTCCGAAGAATAAATTAGGTTGAAAGAAAAAGTTGTCGAATGTTTAAAGAACTACTCACAGAGAACTGGCCGACTTAGTCCATATTGTGTAAACGTGTGTGTGTGTGTGTGTGTGTGTGTGTGTGTGTGTGTGTGTGTGTGTGTGTTTAGCGTGTGCACCGCACATGCCACGATGCATGTTTGTGAAATATGTCGATTAATAGGCATAAATGCGCACAGTACGTCAGTAAATTAGCACACGCATGCGACTATATGTGCATACATGATGTACGCGCATGCATGTGTGAGTGAGTATATGTTTAAGCATGTACGTGTGTGTGTGCGCATGCGTGCAAGAAATTGTTCTTAGGAATAAGTGCTATAACCAGACGGTGCCGATGTCATGGGGGCTCCTCTCTGGTACCTACTAATCAGTGTAAGTTACACGGTTCATAAAAGTTCCCCCTCTGTTACCAGTCTGAGTGTCATGGGTCATAGAGTTTCCCCTGTGTTACCAGTTTATGTCGGTGTTGTGGCAAAGCGCACAAAAGTTAATAAAACCTGTGGAGAGGCAACGAGACCAGGTAACCAATAAAACAAGGTACGCAAAGCCCTAATCCTCGCAATCTTCCTGTACGCGTGTAAGAGCTGGACCTCGACAGCAGAGCTGGAGAGAAGGATCCAGGCTTTTCAGTATTGAAATGACGGCATGGAGAAGACTGTTCTACATCTGGACAGAGCAGAGAACCAACGACTGTGTCCGAGAGCAGGTGACTACACTGGCAGGAGCACAGGAACCCCTCTTGGCTACAGTTAGAAGAAAACTGATGTGGTTTGCTGACAAAGACAGTCCTGCAAGGCACGCTTGAAGGAGTAAGGCGCAGAGACAGGCAGAAAAAGAACTGTTCAGAAAAGGCGATGGACTAGACTGAACTCAGGCTGCCAGAACTCCTGCGAAAAGCAGAGGACAGACCTCAATGGAGAAGATAGGCAGAGTCGTCCCTCAGGCCCCACACTTACGTCAAGGTCATGGGAATGAGATGAGATGAGACAGTGTCATGGGTTCCTATCTGTTATCGGGAGGCAGAGAGAAAAGAGAGGAAAGAGGGAGAGAAAAATTTGACTTTTCTGCCCATTATAATTAATATTACTTCAGTGATCGTTGGCTTGTTGAGCAAATTGTCTGTTGGACTTCCGCCTGAACAAACTTTCTTTTTCCCAACCCTCTTCCCCCCCCCCCCCCCCCCCCCTTTTTTTTTTTTTTTTGTTTGTTTGTTTGAATCCGTTCTCATGTAGTATTTAACACCTACAAGTGAATTCTTTCTCCAATACACCTGTTTTCACGTATCGCGCTCTCCACTTCTAGCCGTGGCCTGATCAAAAAAAAAAAAAAAAAGTGATGTTAACACAGACTGTGTTGATATTTTGGACTGGTCACACACACCACTCCAACAACTCAAGTTATGGACCGAACATCATCTGGCCTAACGGTGAATGTCCGGCGACTGACTATAGGAACTCGATGAACACGGTTCTGAGTGGCAGATTATACAGTGAAAGACGGAAGTACGGGATGGTGCAACAAGGGTCGTGGACATTAGGTTGTTGTCAAGAGTGTCATGGCGATTATCTCAAGTCGCTGCAGATTGGACTAAAAAAAAAAAAAATGCTGATAATAACTGACTGGCTATGGAACTAGATGAAAAAAATGCACAAATAAAAAAAAAAAACCGATAAATAAAAAGAATGGGCAGACTAAACAAATAACTAAATTAAAATGCAACAGGTAGACTAAACAAACCAGTCACTGATGTAATAAATAGATAAATAACAATGATTAAATACATGAATAAACACACACATGAATAGATACTAAGTAAATGAACAAATGAAAAGTATAAAGAATACACTTCTTTCAAAATGCAGTATTTGTTGCTGAAAATCACTCGCACCTCGGTTGGGAAGAGAAAGTAAATAAATAAAGCCTTCTGATCGTTCCTGTGTAGCTCATCTCTGTGAACGTGGCACTCGATGTAAGGTGTGAGCATCGTGTAGGTAAGAAGGAACAGGTCATTAAGGCTGGGCTGGTCCTGGTCTGAAACAGTCACAACGTTGATCTTAAGAGTCAGGCTTTAAGGGAGTGGATAGGATAGTGTGCCAAAGTACAAAGATGGGGAACAGAAGCAAATGAATGGTGGACAGAATTATGAAGACATGGTCGCATGAACGAATACTTCAGTGAAAGAAGGAGTGAGCAGATGGATAATTGTGCAAGGGGAAAAATGAGTGAGAAATCAGGGCCCATACATAAATACTTCATCAGCGGTCATCATTGGCTGTGAGCAAGCAATTTATTTAGTGCACTTCTACCTGAACAAGGTTTCTTTCTTAATCTAATCCTCTCACCTACCTCCATCTTTTGTTGTTTTTGTTTCAAATCCATTCTCATAGGTAGTAACATCCACGAGTAAATAAAAGGCACGGGATGGTGCGACAAGGGACGTGGCCATACGGCTGTTGACAAGAGTGTCATCTGCCCCCTCGCTGTCGCCATGGCGATTATCTCAAGTCACTGTAGAATGGACTTTAAAAATTGCTATGAATAACTGACTGGCTATATAACTAAATGAATAAAGGCACAAGTACATTAACAGATTTATAAAAGAACACGTAGACTAAATAAATAAATGAACTAAAATACAAAAGATAGACAAAATAGAATAAATCAATCAATCAATAACTAATAGAGTGAATAAACAGAAAAATGATGAAACATATGAATGAATAAATACAATAAATCAATCAGTAAGTAATGAAAAGTGTAAATAGATAAATAAAAAGTATACACAATTTTTTTTTTTTTTTTTTTTTTACAAAAATGCGGTATCTGTTGCTGAAAATCGCTCGCACCTCTGGGGTTAAAAGAAAAAAAGAAGCCTTCTGATCGTTCCACTGCAGGTCATCTCTGTGAGCATTGCACTCGATGTGAGGTGCGAGCATCAGGTAGGTAGGCACAGGTCATCTCTGAGCGTAGAACTCGATGTGAGACGTTAGCATCAGGTAGGTAGGTACAGGACACAGGCAGGTAGGTACAGGTCTTCTATGGGCGTAGCACTCGATGTCA
This sequence comes from Conus betulinus, assembly GCA_016801955.1. Taxonomy (NCBI): domain Eukaryota; kingdom Metazoa; phylum Mollusca; class Gastropoda; order Neogastropoda; family Conidae; genus Conus; species Conus betulinus. The sequence continues at coordinate 470,032 of JADBJO010000826.1, read as the reverse complement.
GGCGTTTGCATCAGGTAGGAAGGTAGAGGTCATCAAGGCTGGGCTGGTCCAGGTCTGAAACAGTCACAACGTTGGTCCAAGTGTCAGGCTTTAAGGGGATAGACCGGATAATGTGACAAGGTACAAAGATGGGAAACAGAAGCGAATGAAAGAATGAATGAGGCAGCGGACAGATTAATGAAGACGTGGACATATGAATGACATATCAATGAATGAAGGAGTGGGCAGGTGAATTACTGGTGGGGAGTGGGGGGGTGGGTTGAAAAAGAGTTAAAAGTAGGGCCCCATAGTCGTTGCATGATCAACGCTTTTGCCTATGGAACTGACGGATTCTAAACACACTTGGGGTCTGATTTTTAAGAAGATTTTTAATTTAGGAAGAAAAGATGAGTGAAGTAAAGACCGGTGTAACGTCCCATCTGGTCCTGCTCTCGTGCAGGTCTCCCGGGGGACCTACTGGTGTCCCAGATTGTCCCCTGGGGGACCTACTGGTGTCCTAGATCGTCCCCTGGGGGACAAATCAGTGTCCTGATTTGTTCTCTGGGGGAAATTTCTGAAAAGTTCCCTTGGGAATTTCAGAACTGTGTTCAGAGAGAAGAGAACATTGCAAAAATTGCGAATGCGAGAGAGTCAGTGTCTCTCATAATGTATGTGTACATTAACAGAAGTGATAATCATAATGTAAGTGCAGATAAAACTAACATTAAAAAATGTTTCCTCCTTGTAAGCTGTATGTGTTTGGATATGGCTTTGTTTGGACTAATCAAGGTGTGGAAGAAATAAATACATTCTTACACAATTTTAAGGACAGACTGATTTTATGTAGGTGGTAGGAAAATAATTTTCATGTTAAGGATAGCGAGATTTAATGTATTTAGAACGTTTAGTACGGTTCCTGATATGAAAACAGTTATTACTTAATTTCGATAGACATCTGAAAATTGCATTGACTAGTTTCAGACACAGCGTCTCAGTGTTATGGATTACTACCAATCTCGATTCAAAATGACAATGATTTAATCTGCCTACTGTGTAAAAAACGATCAAGAGGATTAAGTTCATTTTGTTTTAAGTTGACAAGCACTAAGCAGATTGAGACAATGCATTTCTGCGAAATTCTACAAATTTCAAAACCTGTTTTGACAAAGTTTACCTTTGGCATGTAAAAATGAAAAAAAAAACCCATAAGAAATAAATAGAGAGAGAGAGAGAGAGAGAGAGAGAGAGAGAGAGAGAAATAAGAGAGAGAGAGAGTTGTTAAATGTCATGGGTCAGTTGGCAGTGATGAACTAAAACAGTTTACCGTTTGTAAAGCCTTACAACATTTTTTTTAGATTTTCCTCGAATGTACCCATTTGATGTGTGTGCGCAGTTTTTTGTCCAACTGCCATTCATGCCAATTTCACCTGTGCCGCATTGTCTTTTAGGCTACACCCTTTTCAGTATGTGCCATCTTTGTATGTGGCACTTTGGCTTCTTCGCCCCCTCACTAGCCTGTGCACGTATGTCATGCAGGATGCATGAAAGACACTTACTGACGGCTAAACTCTGTTTCAAGTGCGACTATCCCTGACAAAAAGTGCCTTTGACAGAAAACTCGTGATTGCTTTCAGGCGTGATGAAAGCCTCAAAGACCTACTTGTGCACTGAACAAAATCCCACACCAAAATCCACCTGGTACTTTTCCTCGTTTATAACGCATCTGCTAAATCTGTCCTCTCCCCAGACTAGACACCAACCGACATGGCCCCAAAGGCTCATTCAAAGATAAACGTTCTTTCTCCTGTCACAATGTCAGAGACACTACATCGTCCGTGCTATCGATTGTGCAGTAAGATTTAATGTGAGATATCTCGCATACCCGAGTCACGTACTTCTGAACACCTGCCCGGCATTTGCCATCATTGACCCAGATGTCAGTCACCCCCAGTATGACATCAGCCATGTTCGAGTCTTGGCGCTCTGGCAAACACAGTGTGACAAACTTTGAGCGTATCATGCAAGCCACATTATTCCGTTATTTGCAAGACAAGGGACGTTCTGCCCACTTGCCATCAACATCCAAAGATAGCAGGTGCCTATCCAATGCAACCCCCCCCTACCCCTGTCCGGTTACTCCAGCTGTACTCTCCACAGGCATTACTTTTTTTTCCTATTCTTTTAACGTAACTTAGGTTACAGCTAGTTCCTCTCCTTCCTTCCGTTTGCTATTTCCATTTTCTCTGTCAGTCTGTCGACCTCCTGTCTTACCCTGGTTTTCGTTCAATTACATACATCTGCTTTTACATGCATTTTATTTCTCCATTTTGTTTGTTTGCTTGCTTTTTTTTTGTTTGTTTCAAAAGTACTGTTAGTCTCTCACCCACTGATCTGTTTTGTTCCTTTACACCCATTCTACCACTATCATTGTTACTGTAGTTCTTATTAGTGTTGCTTTCCCTCATCATTATCGTCACCATGATTGCGCTTAATATTGTTGTTGATAGTAATCATTATTATTTTCATCACAGTCTTTGCATGATCAATGCTTTTGCCTATGTAGCATGAATCGGTGTCTCGAATCGTCCCCTGGGGCTGTCTTAAGAGAGAAGAGAAAAATTGCGAAAATCATGGGTGCAAAAATCGAAAGAGAATGTCACAGAATGTCTCTCATAATATCTGTGTACATAACAGAATTGATAATGTATGTGCAGATAAAATAATACTAAGGTGTGGAAGAAATAAATACATTCTTACACAATTTTAAAGGACAGATTGATTTTATGTAGGTGGTAGGAAAATAATTTTCATGTTAAGGATAGCGATAGATTTAATGTGTTCAGAACGTTTTGAATGGTTCCTGATATGAAAACACAGTTATTAATTAATAATATTTAGAGAGACATCTGAAAATCGCATCGACTAGGTCAGATTCAGTGTCTCAGATAGTGTTATGCATTACTACCAATATGAAAGAGAGAGAGAGAGAGAGAGAGAGAGAGAGAGAGAGAGAGAGAGAGAGAGAGAGAGTTGTTCAATGTCACGGGTCAGTTGGCAGTGATGAACTAAAACCGTTTCCTGTTTGTAATGCCTTAAAACATATTTTTAGATTCTCCTTGATTGTACCCATTTGATGTGTGTGTGTGTGTTTTTTGTCCAACCGTTACTCATGCCAATAAAAGAGAGAGAGAGAGCTTTCAGGCTATACCCTTTCAGTCTGTGCCATCTTTGTAATTGTATGTGCCACTTTGGCTTCCCCATCCCCTCACTAGCCTGCATGCTTATGTCGTGCAGGATGCATTAAAGATGCACATACTGACGGCTAAACTCGTCTCAAGTGCTTCTGTCCCTGACCAAAATCCACCTGGTACTTTCCCTCATTTACAACGAAAATCGTGGGTGCAAAAATCGAGAGAGTGTCACAGAATGTCTCTCATAATGTGTGTGTACATAACAGAAGTGATAATGTATGTGCAGATAAAAACTAATATCTAAAAAAATTTCCTTCTTGTAAGCTGTATGTGTTTGGATATGGCTTTGGACTAGTCCAGGTGTGGAAGAAATGAATGCATTCTTACACAATTTTAAGGAAAGATTGATTTTATGTAGGTGGTAGGAAAATAATTTTCATGTTGAGAATAGCAATAGATTTAATGTATTCGGAACGTTTTAGTACGGTTCCGGATATGAAAACACAGTTATTAACTAATTTAGATAGACATCTGAAAATTGCATTGACCAGGCTCAGACTCGGCGTCACAGATACTGTTATACATCACTACCTTTGAATCTTGATTCATAATGACAATGATTTAATCTGCCCCTGTGTAAAGACAGTAAAGAGGATTAGGTGCATTATGTTTTATGTTGACAAGCACTAAGTAGATAATGGATTAAAGCAATACATTTCTACGAAATTCTACAAATTTCAAAACCTGTTTTGACAAAGCTTACCTTTGGCATGTAAAAATGAAAAAGCCATAAGAAATCAAGAGAAAGAGAGAGAGAGAGAGCGTTGCTAAATGTCACGGGTCAGTGGGCAGTGATGAATTAAATCAGTTTCCTGTTTGTAGTTCCTTACCTGTTCTTTTTGGATTTTCCCTAATTGTATCCATTTGATGTATGTGTGTGCCGTTTTTGTCCAACTGTCACTCATACCAATTTCACCTGTGCCGCATTTTGTCTGTAAGCTTTCAGGCTATACCCTTCCAGTCTGTGCCATTTTTGTACGTGCCACCCCCCCCCCCCCCCCCCCCCCCCCCCAACTAGCCTGCGCGCTTATATGCGTGCAAAATGCATGAAAAATACGCATACTGACGGCTAAACTCTGTTTCAAGTGCTTCTGTCCCTGACAAAAACTGCCTTTGACAGCAAACTCGTGATTACTTCCGGGCGCGACGAAAGGCTCAAAGACCTACTTGTGCACTGGACAAAACCCCCACACCAAAATCCACCCGGTACTTTTCCTCGTTTGTAACGCACCTGCTAAATCTGTCCTCTCCCCAGACCAGACACCATCCTACATGACCCCAAAGGCTCATTCAAAGATAAACGTTCTTTCTCCTGTCACAATGTCAGAGCCGCTACATCGTGTATGCTATCGACTGAGCAGTAAGATTTAAAATGAGAAATCTCGCATACCTGAGACACGGCACTTCTGAACACCCGGCCGATATCTGCCATCTTTGACCCAGACGTCCATCACCCCCAGCATGACATCAGCCATGTTGAAGTCTTGGCGCTCTGGCAAACACAGACAGTGTGACAACTTTGAGCGTACTTTGAGCGTACCATGCAAGCCACATTATTCAGTTATTTGCAAGACGAGGGGCGCTCTGCCCACTTGGCATCAACATCATGTGCCTATCCAATGCCCCTCCCCCCCCCCCCCCCCCCCCCCCCCCCCCCCCCCGACCCCGTCCCGTTACCCCAGCAGTACTCCCCCAGACACATTACTTTTTTTTTTTTTTTTTTAACCTAACGTAGGTTACAGCTATGGGCCCTAAAAGGCCCTAACCTTTTTAGGCAAAAAATAGGGGCCCCTAAAAGGCCTTAAAAATCAGAATGAAGAGGCTGGAGGCCCTAAAAGGCCCTAAAACCAGAAACAGCCTAAAAAAAAAAAATCTTTAAAAAAAAAAAAACTTGTGAAACACAAAAAAAAAAAAAAAGAAGAAATGATCAGAAAAGAAACAAAAACCGATTTTCATAATAGGTAAATGCCGAATCAGTACCGATCGATCATGGTGTAAAGTCGTTCAAGGGAAGTAACTCCACGACAAAGTAACTGTGCTGTCCGCCATCTTGGACTTTCCATGTGTGAACGAAGCAAGACCACGGTTCGATTTTCAACGAAATTTGACATTTCATTGAGAGTTTTTCTTATAAGAATTCGTCAGTTTCACTCAGAGACATGAGGAAGTGCTTATTCCAAGATCTGTGGCTTGATAAATCTGAATATAAACTCTGGCTTCGCCGAGATAACTTGGACAAATATCGGTTCTATTGTAGTTTTTTGTAAGAACGGGTTTCAGCTTGGGAAAATGGGTGAAAAAGCCCTTCAAACTCAAACTCAAAAAAGGGAAGAAACATTCAGACTTGGAGAAGCGAGTGCTACAGCGCGGCAGTGTCCTTAAATTTTTTTTTTTTTTTTTGATGATCATGACAGTGGGCAAGCCTCAAGTAGTGCTAGTACATCAACAAGTTTTTGCTCTGAAAACTTGGTTGCTGGTCCTTCAACGAGCTCTAGTGCTTCTACTGCTACTTCGTTTGGCCCTACTGCCCCTCTAACACCCCCGCTCTTTCCCTTCACCCCCATATCACCAGCATCCTAACACAACTACATGATTACACCTGTCCCACACCTCAACAGCAACCCACACTATATTTCACAAAATCACACACCCACTCAAACCACATTAACTTGCAGTGCCCCCCCCCCCCCCCCCCCCCTTTTTTTTCCCCCACTGACCACTTCCTTTCCTTTGTCCACATTATGTTCCCCCACCCCACCCCTCTGTGTACAAGTATACTAAGGGGCTTGTGTCTCCCCTCTCCCATCTAGGTATATTGATGTATGTACATGTATGTACATGTGTTTGTGTCGGGTGTGTGTGTGTGTGTGTGTGTGTTTTTAATTTTATTTTTTATACACAGATTCCCATATATGACCACTATCATTATTACCACCACTCATAAGATGTCCTGTGTATGCCAGTCTTTTTTTTTTTCATGTATGTGTGTGTGTGGATGTGCTTGTGTACGTATGTACACGTACCTGTGTGTGTGTGTGTGGTGTATGTACATTTGTGTGCGTGCATGTGTCATGCATGCATGTGTGCGTGTGAGACGGTGATGATTTCATCTGTGACAACCATCACCATCAATCAGTCATTGATCCTTGCCCCCCCCCCCCCCCCCCCCCCCCCCCCCCCCCCCCCGTGTTTTTTTTTTTTTTTTTTAACCCAACTGGCATTATCATGCCAATGCTATCATGCTATTTCACTTATGGCAATGATCATCATCCTATATCGCTGTTTGTCCCACTTACGACAGTGACCAATTATCCATGAATCATCAATTTTATTCCTTTTTTTTTTTTTTTTCCCCCCACCCCAACCGGCATTACTACATCAATGCAACCACATTATTTCACTTATGACAATGGTCACCACCCTATAGTACTGCAGATCTCATCATCTCAGTGATCAACATCCATCAGTCATTGACCATTTCCTTTATTCCCCCACTGGCATTATCGTTTTGCCAATACACTTTCCTACTTCCTTTTACAAAAATGACCATCGTCCTATACCCACTGTGGATCATACCTACACCTTGACCATGATCATCATCCACCCATCTTTGAACACCTCCACCATACCCCACAAGCATTTTACACACCAATGCCACAACATTATCCCACTTTTACAACAATTAGCATCATCCTACAGTACTGTTTATCTCAAATGATACATGTTCATCACCCATCAGTCATCTACCCCTATCCCCCACCACCCTCTTTCTCAACCTGCATATTATACTAATGCCACCTATTATTCCCACTTACCACAATGACCATTATCCTACAGTACTATTGATCTCACCCTTGCCAATGAGCATCACCCACACAGGTCATTGATATTTTCCTTTATCCCCCCCCCCCCCCCCCCCCCAGCTTGCACCATTGCACCATCACCACTACATTTTTCCACTTATATAACAATAGTCATCATCCTATGGTACTCCTGATCTAAAATGATTACCATAATTTATCAGTCACTGAAAATACTCTCATCATCCAGTGAACACCTTCATACTACACTAAATATATATATATGGAAAATGAAGAAGCTGACCAATTGACAAAGGAAGGAGGACAGCAGCCCCAACTGTAAAAGGTAGCCTCCTTGGAATAATTTGTTTTCACACGGACATGGAATTGACAAGATTCATACCAGAAAGGGATTAGGTTCTTGCTGAATGGAGGTCTGTATTGGAGAAAATGGCATCTGTGGGAGGCAATGGTGAGCACTTTTCAGCATTTTCGTGTGCCCTGATGGCCCTATTTTTTTTTAATTTTAGGCCCTAAAAAAGGCCCAAATTTTTTTTCTTGAAAGTCTGTATGAATCCTGTACATGTGTTTTATTTCTTCCTTTTGTTTGTTTGCTTGCTTTTGTTTGCATGTTTCAGTAGTACTGTTAGTCTCTCACTGATCTGTTTCATAAATTGTTCTTTGTATGGCGGCGCCGTAATTCTGTTCTTCCTCTCATTAAAAGAGTTTACTTTAATTCATCTTTAAGTTGTCTTGTGCCCTACTTAGAGATGGACCGCAAAAGAAAAAAGGTGACGTCCATAATGTCCCTAATGTGACCATGTGCTTGACGCAGGACCTTAAGGACAAACTGCTTTAAGTTGTACGAAATACTGTCGGCAGCAGCGTTGTAATAGCACACAACCCTTTGAAATACACCTAAAAACACATTGGAAATTCTGTTAAAATCTTTCTTCTGCAAAATCTTAGATCAGATGGACAGTGTTAACCCCCATTCAGACATTTAAAGATCATATCAGGCGGGACATTTGATTCTGAACAAGGTTTTCATGCAGTCAAGACATAAGGGAGCGCTGCCCTGCCCAAAAGCGTTCGACAAAATGCTAGTGACTCCTAAACAAAAAAAAAAACAACAAACAAAAAAATAAATAAAAATAAAAAGAAAAAAAAGAAAGTCTAAACCTGCTGCAGTAATCCCCATTATGTCACTGGTCTGTTTCTCCGGCAAATCGGTCCGTTGACATAAACACGTTGTCTCGTCGAGTCACATGCCTTTCAGCTGACCATTTCAAAACAACGGTTTAAAACGATCGTCTTCCTCACCGCCATTCCCCCCATTATCTTTCATAATAAACACATCGCCAAGACTGATCAGTCAAGAAATCGCTAACAGGAAGAACGAAACACTTCAGTCGGCAGCATTACTGAGATTCAGAGAACAGGGCTAAACTAACACGAGAGAAGTGAAAACAACGTGCCGCGAAGAAAGCCGAGTGTAATGAACGATAAGAAACCGGCAGTGAATTTTCAACAAAACAAGGCTCCTTTAGACCTCTCTAGAAACAAGCAATCTAAAAAGAAAAACAAAAATGAAAAGAAACAGAAACAGAAACAGAAAAAAAAGAAGAAAAAAAAAAAACCGACATTTCTTACCTCCAAATCTTTCGGAGCACGGGTTACCTGTTACAAGCCAAAATGGCGCAAATCAGGCTATGAGCAGAGCTGCGGTCCCTTCCCTCTCTCTCTCTCCTCTCTCTCTCTCTCTCACCCGGTTCGGCTTTGTGCCTTATATGCAAATTGCGGGCCCAGATTGCGACCCTCGTGACGTGTCGCATGACCAGTGGATTTCCGTTCCACGCCAAAACTGCTGGCTCCCTGCACGGGTCAGAGAACGAAAGCTTTTAAAACAAAAGTTATGAGACGATGAATCAAAGTCACAAACCATATCAAAAAAGAAAATAATAAATAAAAACCTTTTTTTAAAAGGCCGTACATGTGTGTGTGTGTGTGTGTGTGTGTGTGTGTGTGTGTGTGTGTGTGAGAGAGAGAGAGAGAGAGGAGAGAGAGAGAGACTTCATTTGGTGACTTAGTGGTGGTGGTGTGTGTATGTGCGCGCGCGCGCGCGTTTGTGTGTGTATGTGTGTGCGCGCGCGCGTGTGAGTGTGTATGATTGTGTGTGTGTGTGTGTGTGTGTGCTTGTGTGTGTGTGTGTGTGTGTGTGTGTGTGTGTGTGTGTGTGTAAATGCGCATGTGTAATTGTGTTCCATCGCTTTTATCTATTTTGTGTTCCTACGAGCAAGAAAGTTTATATGTTACACACACACACACACACACACACACACACACCACACACACACACAAACACCTGCCCTACCCTCTATCCGTCTGTCTCTGTCACTGTCTTTGTCTCTCCTTCTCTGTCACTGTCTTTGCCTCTCTCTCTCTCTCTCTCTCTCCTCTCTCTCTCTCTCTCTCTCTCTCTCTCTCTCTCTCTCTTAAAAAAAAAAAAGCCAAGTGTGAAATGATTGTTGAATTACCCGTTCACGAGGGCTAATGGCCTATACATGAACAAAACATCTGAATCTGAATCTCTCTCTCTCTCTCTCTCTCTCTCTCTCTCTCTCTCTCTCTCTCTCTCTCTCTCTCTGTGTGTGTGTGTGTGTGTGTGTGTGTGTGTGTTGTGTGTGTGTGATTACGATTGTCAGTTGATACCGTAGACATCGCAACGCTCGGGATACATGTTTTATGACATGTATGCATGCGTCCCCGCACTAACCAGATGACAAGCGTGTATGCAGCCTGCGAGTCTTTGTGTACTTCGTGTGCTTGTGTGTTTTGCGTTGCTGGGGTGTGTGCCAGATGTTGAAGTGTGGGGGATTTAAAGATGCGGGGCGGGGCGGGGTGGGGTGGGGTGGGGGGGGTGGGGAGGAAGGTTGGGGAATAGTACAGTCTGTGATCGTGTTGGGACCTTTGTCCTCGCGTGTACAGAGGATCTTGCTCAGTGTGTATTTACGTTAGGCGTCATGCCGAACGGTTGTACGGTTGTGACTTAATGACACGTCTGTGTCAGTGTGTGGGTGGTCGCCTACGCATGCGTTGCATACTCATCTTTGGGTGTGTTTATTTATTAGTTTGATGTTTGCTTGCATATGCGTTTGTGTGCCGTAAGTAAAAGACACATTACCATATCCACACACTTATGCTGTCCTCAGACGACGCACATGGGCAGGTACTTTCGTGGAACGCTTTCGATGCAAAGGTGCGCGGGCATGCACGCATGAATATTTGTGTACTTGCGCGAAGATCATTTGCCCACGCAGGATGCACACACATGCTCACGCACCCAAGTTCCTTGGTGTGAGCGCCCACACGCTCAGACACACACATACGCGCGCGCGCGCACGCAGAAAGACACTCAGTTCACCCATTTATCACACATATGTATACACACAGGCGCGCGCTTGCACGCAGGCGCATATACACAGGCGGGCGCACACGCACAAAACATCTACACAGAAAAACATAATACTCATAGTGTAAAAAAAAAAAAAAAAATCTCTCTCTCTCTCTCTCTCTCTCTCTCTGAATCTCTCCCTCCCTCCCTCCCTCTCTCTCTCTCTCTCTCTCTCTCCATCCCTCCCCCCCCCCCCCCCCCCCCCCTCTTGGCCAAACCTTCCGAACAAAGCACTTTCCCGGTGGAGTGACGTCATTTTGGACTGCGTCATGGTACTTCAGCCGTCGTTGAGAGAAAGACGTGTAAATTGTCTCCAGCTGAATCGTGTCGGTCTTTTGTCTGTTCCCACGCCCTGTCACACCTGTTTTGGTAAGTGTCCGACCGCCTAGATTCTCGCTAACCGCGGATGACGTATTTCAATCCCATGACATTACGCGCATGGAGCGTTGTCGGCTTGTGATTGGTTGAAAACCCCCAACGTCCGGAGATGGAGGGATGGAAGGAGAAGGGGGGCAGAAGGTGGGGGGGGGGGGGGGGGGGGGGGTAGGGATGGGGTGGGGGGTTAAGAAAATAGCATCAAGCTGATGAAACAACCCCCAGGTATTACTTCCGTCCAATCAACTATCCGAACACATAAGTACATACATACAGAATGAATAGGTCAGAAACAACAACGACATCAATGCAATTTGCCTGCATTGTACACAGACAACAGAGACCAAGTACTCCGTAGAAATATTTAGTAAAGTTGAGAATCTCTGCGAAATAGAACAGGCTTCATTAATTAAACACAAGTGTATACATGTAACAAAGCCGTGGGAGGCGGGCGGTGGGGGGTGGGGGGAGAGCAAACTGATGGTGTGATTATGCGCGCGCTCTGCGTGCGCGCGCGCGCGCGCGCGTGTGTGTGTGTGTGTGTGTGTGTGTGTGTGTGTGTGTGGTGTGTGTGCGAGAGAGAGAGAGAGAGAGAGAGAGTGTGTGTGTGTGTGTGTGAGAGAGAGAGAGAGAGAGAGAGAGAGAGAGAGAAGAGAGAGAGAGAGAGAGCACGCGCTTGGTTGTATGTTGAGTTATATTAAATTATTTGTTGATGAGAATGAAAATGAATAAGCACCACTTTTCTTTCTATTTAAGCATACGACTCCCGAGAGAGAGAGAGAGAGAGAGGAGAGAGGCAGAGAGAGAGAGAGAGAGAGAGGGGGGGGGGGGGGATGAGGAAGCAGACAGGCTTAGAGACGGACTTAGAGCAACGTCATAAACGAACGAAGAGAAAACGACAGAAATCTGAAATGTATGTATTTCCTTTGTTCACTTGATACACGGAATCTCTCTCTCTCTCTCTCTCTTCTTTCTGTGTGTGTGTGTGTGTGTGTGTGTGTGTGAGAGAGAGAGAGAGAGAGAGAGAGAGAGAGAGAGAGAGAGAGAGAGAGAGGATTCAAATGATTCTGTGTCTGAAAACCGAATTCCCTCCCTGACCAGCTGCATCCCGATGAACGAGACATTTTCAGGTGTGCCTAACTTGAATGGTATATGACTGGCCCAGAGAATCAGACGAGCCATCTACAGTACTCTGTGGCATGTGAAATGTATATAACATGTAGGATTGTCTTGCGTATATCTCACATTAGAATACTCTTGGAAAGTACGCAAAGCAAAGCGGGAACAGAGACGGGTGGCATACCCACAAATTCGCGCATCTCCGTTCTAAGTAACTCGCACACCTATGCACTCTTCATTCTCTCTCTCCCCTTGGGCGCGCGCGCGCTCGTGTACACACACACACACACACACACACACACACACACACACACACACACACACACACACACACACACACACACACACACACACACACACACACACATTGTACTGATGGTATGCAATTGTGGATGTTTCGCACACGCTGACGTTCACTGAGATTAATGTGTCGTTCTGTATATCATTCCTTGGCACACACCTTCCATTCTGCCTCTGTTGTCCGATATTTTTGTCTTCATCTGGTTCTGCTTCTTTTTGTACCCTGTTTTGTCTTTATTTTGACGCAGATTTACTATGTTGTGGTAACTTCATATTATCACTACTCAGACATCCGTCACAATCGCTTTTTTCTTTCTTTCTTTGATTTTTCCTTTTTTTTTAAGCATATACTTTTTAAGACATAGCTTTGTCCAAGAATAATGTTGTTTTCTTGTCTGACTTATAGTGTGTGTCAAGAAGTGTGGAAGGAATACAATACTGTTTCAACTATGAAAAAAAAAAAAAATCATAACACGGTTCATGTGTTGATAGTTTGCCTGGGCGCCGCCATTAGTACGAAAAGTGGGTGCGGGTGGAAAGGGGGGTTGGGGTGGAAAGGTAGGGCTTGACCACTAGATCTTACATCACCTTCCTCCTCCAGGGGGAAGCTTCGAGATGGTGTGTGGGGGAGGGGGTAGGGGGGGAGTTCAAATTCGAGGACTCTGAAGTTGGGCACAAAGGCCTGTAAACAAAAGAAAAGGGCCGACAGGGCCGCCATGACAGCCATTGACCCTAACCCTTCTCCTGCCCCATCCCACCTCCCCTCCCTTCTCTCCTCTCTCTTGCCCCCCCCCCCCCCCCCCCCTCCCCCCCCCCCCCCCTCTCCTCCCTCTCTCTTCCCTCCCCTCTGTCCACCCGTCTTCTCTCTTTTTCTCTCTCCCTCTCTCTGTCTCTCTCTTTGTCCCACTTCACCTACCTCTCTCTGTTCCGAACACCTCAACCAATCCTCATCGAAACTCACTACAGACAACCTTTGTCTCACATACATGCCATGACGCCATGTGGGAAGTAGTAGGGACACACAAAGAGAAGTTGGCACATGTCACATGGGTGCGTCGTGTTTTTTTTTTTTGTTTGTTTTTTTTTTTCTCCTCTGCCCTCCCTGTACAAGCGTCCTGTACACAATGGCCGGCGCCATGAAATCCGGCGGAGCAGGTTGTGGCACTCATCACTTCCCAGCTCATCACTCATTAACCAAACCCAAGGAAGACAATGTAACAGGTGTGACACACGCACAGCGGTCGTAGTCCCTCGAACGCTGTCTCTGCACGCTGGAGACTACGTAACTAATATAATACGTCCAGAGAAAGTGGAAAGGCGCTGTCCACTTGTACTGACTGACGCTCTGTGATCGCCCGGTCACTGAACATCCTACCCGTCAGCCCTGTCCGGCTGTCCGTTACACTGCGCGCCAGTCTGTCAGTCTGTCAGTCTCTGTCTGTCTGTCTGTCTGTCTGTCTGTCTCTCTCTCTCTCTCTCTCTCTCTCTCTCTCTCTCTCTCTCTCTCTCTCTCTCTCTACTAGCTTCGAAAAATAATAAAGGCAGGTATGAAAAATGTCTACGTAAGCCAATAGTTCGATTGTTATAAGATAATCGTTGACATTGTCATTTTCATTGTCTCTCTTGCCAGCACCATGCGACTTTTCCATCTTTCCCCCTTTTTTTTGTGTTTAACACCCCCAAACTGGATGAGTACAAAGAAAAAAAAAACGGTACTCGAACAATCCATCGGTCCGATTGAGCGTGACAACAAAGTCTGCTGGCGGACGAACAGAAAATCTCTCTCTCTCTCTCTCTCTCTCTCTCTCTCTCTCTCTCTCTCTCTCCACCCCCCCCCCCCCCACCCGCATATCCGTCGGACGAAGTATTTTTCTGATGTGATGTGTCACAGACCCGTGTGGCAGAGAAGTCAGCTTCACTTCAGTGTTGACAGATTGCACTTCCCCTTTCCACTGTCACTTCCACATTCACTGCCATCAGGTCTCTGTCACACACACACACACACACACACACACACACACACACACGTCTTGGTTTTTCTGTGCACTAACAGGATGCTAGTAGCGCGATGAGAATGTTCAGGCAGGGCGTGTTCTGTGCATGAAATTTGTCGTCAGCATTCGGGGCACTGCGCTGGGTTAACGTGGCAATCGATGACAGATCAAGGTCCCATTAGTCCCATTATGTTTGTTCTGAATCTGTATGTTGGTATGGAGTGGAATTATTTCAGAATTTATCAGTGGTGAGAGAGAGAGAGAGAGAGAGAGAGAGAGAGAGAGAGAGAGAGAGAGAGAGAGAGAGAGAGAGAGAGAGAGAGAGAGAGAGAGAGAGAGAGAGAGAACTGGGAAAATCTTTAAGAGAGAGAGAGAGTGTCAGTGAGAAAACTTGGAAAATCTTTGAGAGAGAGAGAGAGAGAGAGAGAGAGAGAGAGAGAGAGAGAGAGAGAGAGAGAGAGAGAGAGAACTCGGAAAATCTTTAAGAGAGAGAGAGAGAGAGAGAGAGAGAGAGAGAGAGAGAACTCGGAAAATCTTTAATTAAGAGAGAGAGAATGAGTGAGAATACTCGGAAAATCTTTAAGAGAGAGAGAGAGAGAGAGAGAGAGAGAGAGAGAAGGGAGAATCTTAAAGAGAGAGAGGGAGAGCAGCTGAACGCAGACGAGCCTGCAGTCCATTCTCGGTGTTTGCTGACTTTCCCCCCCCAGGTGGCCCGACTAGGTCGAACTAGAGACGTCTCTCTGTCGAGCTCTTCTACTTTCGCCTTCAAGAGAAACGACTGTTACGTTGTTTAGGCTCTTGGTGTATCGCTCTAAGCTAAGGGTGAAGTGACCTTTGTACCCCAACACCGCTGCGTTTTTGCCCATAGGCTCTGGCCTACCGTCTGAAGAAAGATCGGGTGGACGTGATTTTCCGTTGAAGTTTCCATCAGAGACGTGAATTTCCTCTACTCATCTGTTTTCCCATGTATGCGAGTCCCTGTGCATGGGCACGGTGTGTGTGTGTGCGCGTGTGTGTGTGTGTGTGTGTGTGCGCGCGCGCGCGTTTTGTGTGTGTGTGTGTGTGTGTGTGCACGCGCGTTAGCAACATGGGAAAGAAGACCCAGCTCCTGAATCAATGTTAGTTTCAAAGGGAGGTGACTGAAGGCTGAAATTGAAAGAAATTTTTAAAAGAATTGTTAGTGATTCCGCAAGACAAAACACTTGTGTGTGTGTGTGTGTGTGTGTGTGTGTGTGTGTGTGTGTGTGTGTGTGTGTGTGCGTGCGCGCGCGCGCGCGCGCGCGCGTTAGCAACATGTATGAGAAAGAAGAGCAAGTCGTGAATAAAAATTTAATGGCGGCACATGAAGAAAAACTGACTGACCTGATCGCAGAACAGGGAAAGATCGATGAGGTGTACGTTATCTGCCCTCAGATCTTGTATCGTTGCTTCCTTTCCGCTCCTCCTCGAAGCGCCACGCGTTCTTTGCGGACGCCGATTCAGTTAGGACTTCGAGCAGTGTATTTTAGAGCAGAAGCAGGCATCTCACCGGATTGTACAAAAAAAAAAAAAAAAAAAAAAAAAAAAAGGAGCAAAGCTGGAATGAGTTCAGCAGCACTTCGCTCGTCAATTAAAAATGTGTTTTTGAAGTGGTACTTGTCGGGTGCGTTTCGAATTGAGAGCGACAGACTTGACTTTGTCGGGGCGTGATTGGATATTGGGGGTGATGGAAGTACGTACATGTAAGATAGATCTCGACGTTTCAGTGTGTACGAGTACGGGCGCAGATATGCCCATTGTACTGCCGCTTAATGCCGATTGCCTGTGTATGTGCGCGTGTGTGTGTGTGTGTGTGTGTGGGGGGGGGGGGGGGGGGGGGGGGGGGGGGGGTGGCTGTTTGCGTGCTCGTGCGTCAGTTTGGTAATCACGTGTACACACCGTCATCTCTGAATTAATACCGCCCACAAGCATACACTCATTAGCTACCCTCTCTCCCCCTCTCCCCCCCCCTTACCACCTCGTTCCTCTGCCCTTCCCCCCCCCCCCCCTGCTCTTACACCATGCCACCCTAACTCTCCCCCCAGAAAAACTCCCCCCCCCCCCCCTCCCCCACCATCTAATCCACCCCACCTCCCACACCGCCATCACGAAAAGTGGATGAGGAAAAGGGAGGAGAGGGGGGGGGGGGGGGGGGGGGGGGGGGGGGGGGGGGTGTGTGTTGTAACAACAGCACGGTGATATTGAAGAGAGGACAATGACAGAGATAGACACTCATGGCCCATTACCAACCCCGCAGCCCTATAATTTTCTGACGGCAGAATCGGCTGTACCGACGTCATCTTGGAGCCCAATTACGTCACGGACGCTGGCGGCGTGAGGAGTGTTATGCAAATATCGTGGAGGGAGCCCACCTTCTTGCATCATCATCTCCCCCGGCTACGTGCAGGTGCTCCATCTAATTTCTGTTATGTGGCTGGCTGGACCGGATAAGGTTTGGTTCCAGCATTAGTTCTTTGGTTTGAGAGGTGTGTCTCGGTGTCTCTTGTTGTTTAGCTCTCTTGGCTGCGTACGTCTATTGAGGTACCATAGCCCATCCTTTTACGACATTCACGTAGAACAGATACATTTTAAAGAACGTCGTAATTTTTTATCTATGAAACAGAAAGTGTTTTCTTTTTTCAGTTATTATTTGTTACACGTAAAACTTGGTTGTCACTGACTTTGATTGAGTTTTAATGGGATCATACGCGCGCGCGCGCGCGCGCACACACACACACACACACACACACACACACACACACACACACACACATGCATTTACTTTGGCAACCAGCCTACACTTCTTTGGCAGTGTACATAACTCAGAGCGTTCAATCACGACAAAGACCTTGTCCTTTTTATTCCTCAAAATTTACGGACAAGATGGGAATTGTCATGTCATGAATGAATGGGATGAAAGGATTAAAAAAAAAAAAAAAAACTAGCGCAAATAATTCTGACACAAAGTTTAAAACGATAATGACACAATGGGTGTACATCTCATCTCCTCTTGACACATTATTTGAGGCACAAGCTGCTTTTCCCTGTTAACTATTTCCGTCTGATAAAGTAAAACAATCCATGAAACTTTACCACCCTTAAAACGGTTTCTATATAACTGAAACATAAAGTCCACGAAGCCCGTGTATTCTTAAATCCGTGTCCATATGATTAGAAGAGTCCACGAAGCCTTTGGACTCTTAAAACTCTTTCTGTTTGGTTAAAACAAAAAAATCCACGAATCTCGCAAACCCATTGAAAACTATTTGTAAATGATGACGACAAAATATATATGAAGCGTTTGCGAATACTTTTACAGCTGTTCCACTACATTTAAAACAAAAAATCCCTAAAATGCTTGCAAATATTCTCTCATTGTTTTACAAAAACCTGTGTGTCCAGTTGTTGTGAATGACTCTGCAGGAAAAGACAAAATAGTTCCCAAGTCTGACACCTAAAGGTCATATTTACTACAATTTTTTGTTCAAGTATTGTTCGGGAGACTATCTAGTATAGGCCTTCATCTTGCTGATGCCAGGACCTTATATATGCAGTTGAAATAACCCTTTTTAAGTTAGTTGCCGAATTTAGCAGTTGAACCAGTACACGCCAAATCACGGGACAAAATGGCCGTCGTCCGCTACAATCACGTGAAAAATAATAATTAGACAAAATCAGGTGACAAATTGGCTGTCGTCCGCTCCAAGCAAACGGTTACTTTTCTTTTGACACTTATTTTAAAGGAACTGGATAAAGTGATGATTGGAATGGATGGTTTATTCGTTTTAAGTCAGTTTTTAGCAACTGCATGGAGACTTTATTTCATGGAGGACTCTGGAATAGAAAGACAGGCGTCATCTTCCTTCGTCACACTTTGCCGAAACAAAATGGCCGGTTGAGCAGTTTGCGGCAGTTGACGCCATACCGTCCCGTGAATATGTAACTGTTAATCCACTCTATACATACATTCTCAGATCTCAGATCCTTCTTCTTCTTCGCTCCTCCCCCCCCCCCCCCCCCCCCCCCTCTTCCCCTCTATCCTGCCCTCACTCGTTATCCCCTCTTGCCAACTAAACGACCAAGCTCTTCCTCC
>JADBJO010000826.1:444149-446649 GCA_016801955.1 Conus betulinus | reverse complement strand
TTCACTGAGAGAGAGAGAGGAGAGAGAGAGAGACAGAGAGGGAGAGAGAGAGAGAGATGTGTGGGTGGGATAGTGAGTAACAGACCCAGCTGGTTTAAATTCAGTCAGCCATACGCGCGACATCGCACACTGGCAACGAACCTTCTTACATTCTATGCTTCTCTTTCAGCTCACTGTCTGAGTTACCGTTTCCTGCCTCATTTCAGATTTCCTTTAATTTCAATGGACAAAGATTAACTTAAAAAAAAAAAAAGTATGAATCTCTCTCTCTCTCTCTCTCTCTCTCTCTCTCTCTCTCTCTCTCTCTTGGTTGGTCCTACATCTTGCTGTTTTCCCCCGCTCTCCCTGTTTTCCTCACTCCCTTTCTCTTTCCCTGTACGCGCGCGCGCGCGTGTGGGTTGTGTGTGTGTGTGTGTGTGTGTGTGTGTGTGTGTGTGTGTGTGTGTGTTGTGTGTGCATCCCTCTTCTCTTTCTCTTCTTTTTATTTTATTTTATTTATTTACTTTTTTTGGAGGTGGGGGGGGGGGGGGGGGGGGGGGTCCATCCTTGTGTTTTCGCACTCTCACCGTCCGTCCGTCCGTCCAGGTCTGTATGTTCAACTTCTGACGGACATTTTCCTGCGAACTTCAATACTTTGGCATTGAATACAGAGCATCTGGGTTTATCTCGTGTGCAAATGTTTGGCGTATGATTTGCTCTCGAAGATCAGAGACAGAGAGACAGACAGACAGAGAGGGAGGGGTGGGGAGGGGGGGGGGGTAGGGGTATGGGGGGAAGAGGTGATCAAGCGTGGAAACCTTAAAGCATGTTGACGGGAAAACTTGGAAAGTAAATGTGGGTGGGTTGACATGGTGTTTTGTGATGTGGAGGAGGGGTGGTGGTGAAGAAGTGAGGATAACCTTCAGCTGACAGCTGGGAAGGTGGGGGAGGGGGAAGGAGGGCGCGGGGGGGGGGGGGGGAGGGGGCGGGGGGGGGGGGGGGTGGGGGCACAGCTGTGAGATGACGTGAGTGTAGTGTTTGGCAAAAGGTGCGTCTGGAGTCTGCACCCTGGGGCAGCTGTAGCAGACAAAAGGAAAACTAAGCAGTCACCTACCGCCTGACCTCTTTCTCTTCATCTGGACAGTCCCCAAGGTGTCACAGCTCAGTGTAGCATTTCCTTTCAAAGCCCCCCCCCCCCCCCCCCCCCCCCCCCCCCCCCCCCCCGAGAGACCTTTACGTCACCCCAATCGTCACAGTCACAGACGATGTGGACGAATAGCAGTGAAAGGAAGAATGGAACCCTGTAGGTATTGACTCTCCCTGCAGGATGTTGGCATTCCCTAAAATTCCCCAGTTGTGAAGGAGGCTGGGGCGACGACGAAAAATAACTCGCTAACGAGCACACCACATTGAACGTACCCGATTCTCACCGGGGGGGCCCAGGGGCTGGAGGGTGGAGTGCTGTGCAGCGAACGGGGAAATTACCCTGGTGACGGACCAACGAAAGGGGACTTGGGAATAACACACGAGGGCGATTTGGTCTGGCTCGTTTACTCGTGAACCGAAGTGGCCTGTCCCACACTAACTAGAACTCACTGGAGCGTGAACCACTGTCATTTACAGAAAGGACCTGAAACTCACTATATCTGCTGAGGTCAGGCAAAGACTACCGTGAATGAAAGACATGTCCCAAAAAGCTTTCCCTATGAAGACGTAAAACTCAACTATTTTCGCTGAGGTCAGCGCTATGTGTAGCGTTCACGTGTCTCCTGTGTTTCCCTGGCCTCTGTCTGACTGTCTGTCTGTCTGTCTCCCTCCCTCCCTCAAAAACCCGGTTCTTCACGTCCTTCCGTGCTGAACACACACACACACACACACACACACACACGCACGCACACGCACGCACGCACGCACACGCATGCACGCACACACACACACGCGCGCGCACACACACACACACACACACACACACACACACTGAATGATGAATGAATGGATTATCAAAAAGTCATTAGTACATGAGCAAACTATGAAAGCTTCCAGGCGAACCATTCAAAAATTTTTTTTTTCTTGGATAAATCAACACTTGTTTTCAATTTCAAACGGAAACAGTATTACAAAACATAACATTTATACAGCACCATCTATTGGTTAGGGTGTATTGGAAAAAAAAAAAGTTTTAGTTTACTTCTCAAGTTCTGTGACACAGGAAATGACAGGACTCTTTGAAGTTATGAACACAGAGTAGAATATGATACAATGAAGAAGTAAGAAAAGTGAAAAGGTTTAAAAAAAAAAAAAAAAGAAAGAAGAAAAAAAAAAAGAAAGAAAAGAATCGTAAATTTTAGACGTAACAAGCATGCAGGCATACCACCCACGGTATCAGGCTTATTCTAAGCGTAGAGAGCGTAAGCGTTGAGAGAGAGAGAGAGAGAGAGAGAGAGAGAGAGAGAGAGAGATTCTTTAACAGTTTCATTTTCATAAACTTCTGAGCCAATTTTGGATTCATGCAAGTACAAAT
>JADBJO010000826.1:414149-441649 GCA_016801955.1 Conus betulinus | reverse complement strand
TATTTTTCCGCACTTTAAGTGCTGTGTCCTCAAGTCCATCATGGGTGAGACGAAGGAGTGTGTGTGTGTGTGTCACTGTGTGTGTGTGTGTGTGTGTGTGCGTGTGTGTGTGCGTGTGCGTGTGTGTGATGATGGTGGTGTCGGTTTCCTTTGAGTGGACATGTGCCCAAATTCCAGGTGCTTTCATGTATCTTTGTGAAAAGGGTATGCTGGCGGAAGACATAATTAGTACAAGCTTACGACAGAACACGACACGACTTGACAGGGCACGGCACAGCAGGACACGACTTGACAGGACACGACACGACAGGACACGACACACGACACAAGACACAGCAGGACACAGTTTGACAGGATCCAACACAACAGGACACGAATTAACAGGCTACGACTCGACATGACACAAGACACAACAGAACACTGCTTGACAGGACACGGCAGATACCGCAGGACACAACGCGACAGGGCACGACACGACACAACGCGACAGGACACGACACAACACGACGCGACAGGACACGACACAACGCGATAGGACACAAGACGCAACAGGACACGACGCGACAGGACACGACACAACAGGACACGACGAGCCAGGACACGACGCAACAGGACACTGCAGGGCACAACGCTAAAGGACACGACGTGAGAGGACACGGCAAGACACAACACAACGCGAGAGGACAGAACACAACGCGACAGGCCACAACAACGCGACAGGACACCAGTCAACGTGACAGGACAGGACACACGAAACGACGCGACAGAACACGACGCGACAGGGCACAACACGACGCGACAGGACACGACACGACGCGACAGAACATGACGCGACAGAACACGACGCGACAGGACACGACACAACGCGACAGGACACGACGCGACACAACGAGTAGTGAGAGAAAGACACAGGGTGACGACAAGCCACAGCTGGTCTATGCTATGCTCAGCAAAACCTCCATCAGTCCATGGAAGACATGGTAGCAAAAATGAGAAGAGAAGAAGCAGCTTTCTGATATGATTAAAAAAGTTTTTTTTTTCCTTTTCGGAACCGTTTTGCCGAATAAGCGTGTGTGTGTGTGTGTGTGTGTGTGTGTGTGTGTGTGTGTGTGTGTGTGTGTGTGTGTGGGAGGGGGGGGGGGTTGTTGGGGGGGTGTGTGTGTGTGTGTGTGTGTGTGTGTGTGTGTGTGTGCTTTTTTTTTTTTTTTTTTTTTTTTTTAAGGACACACGCACAGTTTGTGTTCTTTCAGTCGACTTGAGGTCGGGGAGACTGAAAAGATTTTGTGGCTTGCTGAGGCCAAAACAGGTGAGAAAGTGAGGTGTGAGCATCAGTGAGCTTTGTGTGCAAAAATCCATTTTTGTGTTACTCTATTTGAGGCCAAACTTTGAAAACAAACGGGTCTTTGTTTCGTGTTCTATTTCGAGTCGTTGAGGGCATTGAGAATGTATGTGTAGAATCGAAACAGGTACTGTGGTTATGTGAAACGATAGCAGAAAGTATTTTTATGAAAAGGAATTAAAAGTTCCGTTTTTGATGACAAGGGAGAACTCGCTTCTGTCGGTCCGAATGGTTGTGTGTTGCATGAACGGGAGGCTGACAAAATAATTCCCTGTAGCTGCTGTGGTGTTAGTTGCAGTTTGCTTTAATCTTCTTGTTCTTTTTCACAGGTGAAAGTTGTTTTATCTTTCTTTATTTGGGTGTTTCCATCTCCTGCGGCCTCCATTTTGAAGCGAACATGTGCTAGTGAAACAAACGGTTAACCGAGTGAACGGTGAATGCGGTGTCATGTTCATCTGTGTGTGTGTGTGTGTGTGTGTGTGTGTGCGCGCGCGCGCGCGTGCTTGCGTACGTGTGCGTGCGTGCGTGCATGCGTGTGTGTTAGTAAAAAAGATTTACTATATTGTTATAATTTGTGTGTACATGAAGACCGGCGTTTATATCATTTTGTTTTGAGCTATCTTTAAAACAAAACAATCAAACAAAGTCTAGGAACATGTCGAAAATTTAGATTACATACCTGTCTCCCATTTTTTGTGTGGCTTTGTTCAGATCGCTCTGTGCTGGCTAGTTGCTTATCACAGACTTTAATTTCAAACGTGATCAGCATGTTGAATGTGTCCGCCATTGTTCCCAGTTACAAACCGGAAATCGCTCTTGGCTAGGAAGTGACAAGTCTCCACCGGCCTGCTGACCTGAACACATCTCGTATAAATCCATGCTTTTTTTTTTTTTTTCGTTTGCATAACTAATGACTGCTATCTTTTTTCTTTTTTTTCTTTGAAATTCACATCACCAAGAAAGATTGTGGAGGATTGTTACTCCTTATTTCTCTTTTTGAGTTACTGTAATGTTATAATGTGTGTGCATGTCCAGGCCCATTTTGAGGTTATGTCGTTGTGAGTTATCCTTGGAACAAGCCGGCCAAATAAAGACAAAGGACATAGCGAAAATTTGGCTCACATAACTGTCTCCCATTTGTGTGTGGTTTTGTTCAGATCGGTCTACGCGGTCAGCTGATTACAAGAGATTTTGATTTGACTTGTGATCGACGTGTTGAATGCTGCCGCCTCTGGCCGGAAATATGGGCCTACATCTGCACAGTTTAGTTTCTCACTGGGCTGCTGACTTAAAACACATTTCGTATAAAATCTTCGCATTTTATTTTGTTTACATAACTATTGACTGCTATCGTATGCCTCCGTGTCATCCATAAAGATTGTAAGGGGTTTCTGCTATCAACACTTAAAAAAGAAAATCACTGTAATGTTACAAGTTGGTGTGCACATTCAGGCCGACTTTGAGATGATGTTGTTTTGAGCCATCTGTTAAATAAAACTGGCCAAATAAAGACTGAGAATATGCCGAAAATTTCAGATTACATACCTGTCTCCCATTTGTGTGTGGTTTTGTTCAGCTTGTTCTACGCTGGCCAGCTGATTTTCGCAGACTTTGATTTGAATTGTGATCGGCGTGTTGAATACTGTCGTCCTTCCCGGGAATATCTCTGCACCGTTTTTTTCCTGCTGACTTTAAACACATTTTGTGTAAATCCATGCACAAATATTCATGGATGATATGAGCAAATAAGAAAGTATGAAAACAAATTGAAAGCACGGATTTGCACAAAATGTGTGATGGACGCGTTGGAAATGGCCACCTTTGGCCGGAAATACAGGTATGCAATCTAAATTTTTGGCTTTTTTTTTTTTGGTCTTGTATTTAGCCAATTTATTCCACAGTTAGCTCAAAACAACATATTTTCCCAGTCGGCCTAGATGAACACACAAAATTGCATTGCCTGAATTTTTTTTTTTTTTTTTTGTTAAAACAACATAATCTCAAAGTCGGCCTATATGTACACACAAAATCATAAGAAACCATAAAAAAATACATACAAAAAACCATAAGAAACAAAATGAACTACTATTTACCAAACGGGAAATTTAAAAAAAAATTACAAGACAAACACGACGTTTTTCTACCTCTTTGGTCTTCTTCAGCAAGATAAACAACATCCAGGACGAGGTAAAACGAGGTACCAACAGACACTGACATATCTTCTCAATGGAAACATGTGTGTGTGTGTGCGCGCGCGCGCGCGCGTGTGTGTGTGTGCGCATGTACGTGTATGTGAGGGCGCGCGCGCGCGCGTGTGTGTGTGTGTGTGTGTGCGCCGACCTCAAGTCGCGTTCGGCTTGTCCTTCCTTCCCGCTTCTCCGTCTGAATTAAGAATCTTCACGCACACACACACACACACACACACACACACACACACACATAGGCACGCACACACACACACACACACACACACACTCACACACACACACACACACACACACAAACACACACACACACACACACACACATATGCATACAAACACATGTACACACATACATACATGCAAACACACACGACACGCGCGCGCGCACACACACATGCATACACACATGCACGCGGACACGCGCACACACACGCGCGCACACACACACATGCATACATACACATGCACGCGGACACACGTACACACACACGCAAACACACGCGCACACACACATGCATACATACACATGCACGCGGACACACACACACACACACACACACACACACAGAGCGCGCTCGCCATTAGGCGTCATTTACAATCTAACCACATTTCTGCTTTACCCCCAAACCACCCACCCCCCCCCGCCTCCTCCAGCCCAGACACAGGTCATTGGATACGTTTTGATCAGTGAGATAACGGTGAGACGCTTGTGTCTGATAAGACTGCCAGATGTTGTCTGTTGTCTGTTGTCCGTCGAGCCACAAGACAGAAACAAGGCGGTGGGAAGGGATCTAGGGGAGAGACTGGAGGGAGGGGAGTGGGGGAGGGGGAGTGGGGAGTTGTCAGAGAAGGAGACAAAGAGAAACGCAGCAGACGAAAAAAATGGGGGGGGGGGGGGGGGGGGGGGGGGGGGAAGCAGAGAGAGAGAGAGAGCGAATGACATAATCGTATTGCCATTAGCAAAAAAACGAGAGAGAGAGAGACAGAGACAATGGCACATTTGTATTGCCATTAGCAAAAAAGCGCAGAGAGAGAGAGAGAGAGAGAGAGAGAGAGAGAGAATGACACAATCGTATTGCCATTAGCAAAAAGCCGAGAGAGAGAGAGAGAGAGAGAGAGAGAGAGAGAGAGAGAGAGAGAGAGAGAGAGAGAGAGAGAGATTGTATTGCCATTAGCAAAAAGCAGAGAGAGAGAGAGAGAGAGAGAGAATGGCACAATTGTATTGCCATTAGCAAAAAGCAGCAGAGAGAGAGAGAGAGAGAGAGACACACAACTGTACTGCCATTAGCCCCAAACGGCAGAAGTGTACATTTTTCGAGTCCAGTCTTTGTCACCGCTGTTCTCTTAGACCGGTCACGGGTGACCCACCCAAACTGCCGTCCTTCCCTTCCACCCCTGCTCAAACTGGCTATACTGTTAGGGGGCATTGGATGACGGATACACACCAAAAATTGAATGGTTTCGTAGAAAGGTAGCACACCATCTATAGACTTGAGTTTGGCTTGGATGCGTTCAGTAGTTTGGGGATAATTTTGCCGGCAGAAAAACAGACAAGTGACCGCGAGTGAAAGCGGCAGTTTCTGGGAGGGAGTAGTGAAAATAATGATGAAGGTTGATTAATATAATCGACAGCAGCAGAAACTGCCCCAGGGAGATATGTTTCGAGCAAAGAAAATAAGTAGGAAAAACTACTAGTTATGTCTTGATCAAGTTTCTGAGATAAGAAAAAAGAAAAAAAAAGAAAAAAAAAAAAAAAAAAGAAAAAAAACACACACACACAAAGAAAGAAATGTTTCCAATTGAGAATAATGCACAGATACCTTGGTACAAATGTACTGAAGGAATGGGTGGACTGAGCAGTGAACAATGATGGGAGTGCTTTCTGTAACACGTGGGCATTACACACACGTGCTGGCACTGCCCGGTCCTTCAGCCCTTGGGGCAAAACACTGATGACTTTCATGAATGGAAAAAAAAAAAATGACTGAATGCAAAATGAAAAACTGTCTGAATGCGTTCAGTCTGTGGGTAACCGAACCATTAGTCCTTATTGGATTTGCTAGAAAAGTACATATTGATCCAACCTGTTATTTTATTACAGCATTCGCTAAACAAATATTCATACCAATGTAGGATAGGATAGGGAAAAAAAAAATCAGCCCCTCAACACCAGAAATACTTCTCAGTGAGCTGAAATACAAATATAGAACAGAAGAGTAAATTGCTCGGGAAAAAATGTATGTGAAGACTTGGTAACTTAAAGGCAGTCATATCAGACGCTGTTAGTTGACACTGACTAAGGGACGTATTCTGAGTTTGTAGATCATGTTATTATTTGGATTACAGACGTGAACTACAAACCCCGGGGAAAATCGTAAAGAACATTTATAACCCAGAAAATGTTAAAAAAAAGAAAAAACAACCAAAACCAAACCAAAACAACAACACACACACCACTGAGAAAATTCGGAACACACACACACTCTCTTTCTCTCTCTCTCTCTCTCTCTCTCTAATGGATAGATGATGGCTGTTGGAAATTGTTATGAATACCTTGGCTGCATCTATTTCTCTACACGTTTAAGCTTTACAGCTGCTTTTCAGGACATAGCAAGCAGAGTGAAGAATGTCTTATTGTGTATCATGAAAAAAAAAAATCAAACAAGTTAGATAATAATTCTTTGACAGTGTCTCTAAAACTCTTTGATGCCCAGGTTGAACCAGTTGCTCGATGTGGTGCTGAGATCTGGGGCTTAGATGACATTGCTGTTCATGTGGAAAAAAAGTCATTCATTTGCTCTTAAGGAATTTCTGGGGACTGACATGAAAACACCGAATGGACGTGTTTATGGGGAAACAAACCGCTATCCTGTCCATAACGATAAGTTCATCTGTACGGTGAATTAGATACTGGCTGAAAATAGTAGCCCTACAAATGGATGACAATAGATTACCACTTTAAGCATATAATATGCTGCTGGGATAGGAGTAAAAAGTCATGGGTTTGAAGTGTTCGGGATTTTCTGTTTTACAATGGGTATGCATGTGTCTGGATGTATTGAGGGGTGAAGTGTAAATGCTTTTTTTTAAGCAACTTCAGCAAAGACTGATTCATAATCGATGGCAAACCTGGCATGAAAATATCCAGAGCAGTGAGCGATATTCGTTTTACAGTACTTTTAACACATCTGCTAGTTGTGAAAAATATCTCTCAATTAATTAATATTGACAGGCATATTAGAAGTTATCTGACAAGACTAAGATTAGGAATTACCGACATCAAAGCGCATCAGGACTGATATGCAAATACTAAAAACATTAAAATGCCATGTCTTTCATGCAAAAACGCAATGAAAACGAATTGTATTTTCTGAAATTGTTGTCCTGTCCTGCAAGATTTAATGTATTAACATATTCATCGGAAATACTTTGGAAACCCCTGTTTATTCCGAGCTGCTTTTCTCATGGCAAATCAAGAGAGGCATATGCATTCATTTATATAAGGCCTTTAAAAGGCGCACAACTATGGTCAGTTAAATGAATCCGTGGTATTTATTGTGTGCATACAACTTTACCAGTTTCTTATTGTCTTGTGTATGAAATATCATTATTGTTAAATTTGTACCCTTATCAGAAGGGCCCATGGCCTATACTGGTTAAAATCTCTCTCTCTCTCTCTCTCTCTCTCTCTCTCTCTCTCTCTCTCTCTCTCTCTCTCTCTCTCTCTTTCAGTTCTAACCACGATTTCATATTACCTGCCACACATTATTGATCACCACCTACATAGCTGCCGTGTCCCCTGCTCTGGCGGCCAGTACTCCTCCCGCAAAGGACAGCGTATTTCACAGAATAGGAACACAAACAAACAAAACAAAACAAACAAAAAAAAACGCTTTTCTCCGGTGTGGCTTCCCTAGCTCCCTACCCCGCCCCCCCCCCCCCCCTCTCTCTCTCTCTCTCTCTCTGTCTCTCTTTCTCTCTCTCTGCAATTGTTTTTAAGTCAAGAAAGTACAGATAACTTGATCTGCCCGTGTTGTAGAAGTGAAGTAGAATCGAAGAACACTTCTATTTTCATTGTACTGCGTATACAATGCTGCAGAATGCTCAATTCTTGTTCATACTGCCCAAACGCCCAAGTGTTGCTATGTGGTTATCAAATCATAATGAACGTGTTGTAAAGGGTCTGGCTAAGCTGAAGCCATGTATGTTAGAAAATAAAAAATCCTCGCATAGGCTATAGCACCGGTTGATTTCCAGATGAGTCATGTGTGTGTGTGTGTGTGGGGGGGGGGGGGGGGGGGGGGGGGGGGGGGGGGGGGTAGGAGGGAGGGAAGGGGGGGGGGGGGAGGGGCGAAGGCAACAACAGGGGAGAGGGAAAGTAAAGTGGACGGGTAGGGAGAGAAAGAGCGGTGGAGAGATGTGTTTGAGTGAGGCGTGTGTTCATGTGAAATTTCAGCTTTTTGTCTTGGTGAACACGAATGTTTTCCCCCATGTCTATAGGGCTCAAGACACTAAAAAGAATGTCCGTGTCAGTGTCAGTCTCCCTCTCGCTCTGTCTGTCTGTCTGTCTCTCTCTTTCTCTCTCTCTCTCTCTGTATGCCGGTGTTCATCTGAGTATCGACCTTCCAGACTGAAGATCATGACACTGAGCGACAGATAGTGACAGTACGTGGTGTACGCTTTGGAATAGGCCTGCCTTCAGCCCTCTCGCTAACAACTGCACGCTTTCACATACTGGCAGCCCTCGAACTGACACCAGTAGAACACCCCCTTTTTTTTTTAGAGGTGCGTAAAGCATGGCCATTTAAAATAATTTATATAGCTATATCTATCTATATCTATCTATCTATCTCTATCTATCTATCTATCTATCTATATCTTCCTTTGCTTTGGTGCAGACATGCCTCAATAAACGGAGAATCTACGGCAAAATGAGTTTCTCAGTGTGCATTCTTAGTTTACATGCTCTGATACGAAAGGAAATACCTCCCAATATTTTCGCACAACGAATACAAAATATGTTGTTTGCTGCGAATTTTTCCACATGAAAAAGATAAACCGGCGAGGCGAAACACAACGGCGATACTTCTGTCGGCGAAACTACTGTCGGTTGAACCATGACGAAAATTTCACCATCTAAATGATAGGTGTCTCATGTATATTTGGTCCTGTGCGTCGCCCTTTTCCTTAGTGTTTGGCCTGTCACCGCAAGAAAAGGTGGCGCCTAATCTTCAAAGGGTCCCACTCCAGAGCACAAGTTTACCCTGCGCGCTTTGTCTTCTGCTCTCAACACCTGCTGGCCTGCAGGCTATCGGCCGAATTTCAGTCCTCAAGTGTTTTAGCAGCGTTCCCGTGAGGACCTGGGAAAATCCACTCTGTTCAGGGCGATCGGCGTGCTTAACAAAACAAACAGCCGTGCACGGTTCAATAGTGCAATCAGCTGGCGGCGCCTCCTACCTAACCGTCAGACAGAAACAGGTACTCTTAGACGGGTGGGAAGAGTGGAGTAGGGAGAGGGAGCCCCACTCCCTCTCCCCACTCCCCTCTTCCCACCTGGCGGGAGCCGCACTCCCCTCTTCTCACCCGTTCTCCTCACCCTAGTCGTCTCCATTCACACATTCCAACGCTCCATTGCCTGCCATGCAGCTGGTGTGATGACATATGGTGTTCCTCTAGGATACTCAAGTGAACTCGGTTCTCAGTGGCGTAATAAGACCATGGAAGTCGAAAGTGCTTTCTCACTGCAGCCTCTCTTCCCCCACAGTGATTTAGGAGAGAACGTTGCCCGCGTGGGAACGCTCAGAGTTTTCTTTTTTTTTTTTTCTTTTTTCTTTTTCTTTTTTTTTTTTTATACAGCACAGACTGTTTACCCGGTTCCTGGAAAGTCTGTATGAACTGCTGCCCCTCTTTCTCGTCTTTCTGTTTGACCCCGCATTTTTGTACTTTCAGTGTAACACCGATTGCAAGTATGAAGTTAAAACATGAAAATGAGTTTTCAAACAGTAATCTGCAGGCGGAACCTGAAACGTGAAAATAAATGGAGTTCCAAAGTACAATCCGCAGACGTCAGTTAAATCATGAAAACAAACGGCAAGATACCAAGCCGTCCAACGATCACAACCAACATCAAAACAATGAGCATGCACCTGTTGGCCTTTTTCAGGCAAGACAAAAATAAACAAAACAAAACAAGCAAACAAACAAAAAAGATAATTAAACAATAGATGTAATAAGAAAGAAAGAAACAGAATGCAGGTAAAAACGTTCTCGCTCACAATGAGAATCACAGGATTTCAAAAGAAATCAGTTGGGACGAGAAGGAAGAGACTAAACTTTTAAAAAATGATAGAGGGAGGGGGAACATAAAGGTGATATTGAATTAATCGCTGGCAGCATATGAGAACCCTGGAGTTGTGACTTGACCCATTTGTTCATGCCCATTTAGAATCAACTGAAGAAGACTGTTGACAGGCGCACTCCAAATGGTCTCATTCATGGCAAAACTGGTCGATTTCCTATTTATAATAATAATAATAATAGTAATACTAATAATGAATACTTATATAGCGCCTATCTCGGCTAGAGACAAAGTTCTAAGCGCTTTACAATGAACACTCGTTTACACAACGGGCTGCCTACCTGGGTAGTGGCGACTGAAGAGCTACCAGCTGGCGCTTCATTCAGTCGTTTCCCGTGTCATCCAGTCAGTATCGTTCACTCAAGTTCCTTACTTTCTTCATTCTTTCCATTTCTCACGCAGGGTGCATGCTATGTGTAACGTGTCATCCATACCAACGGCCAAACTGCCTTCTCTTCCGAAAGTTGGTGATGGTATTTTACGTGTGTGCAAGATATTTATATTGCCTCTGCCGTTAAATGTATCCGATATTGGCTGAAACTGCTTCACATGAAAGATACCAGATTACCTCGTAAAGTGTATAATATGTTGTATCACCTGGACACTAAAGGTAAAAATAACTAGGTGACCAAAGTGCGCCTCTGTCTGTTTGAATACGGATTTGGATTTGTCTGGTTGAACCAGGGAGCTGAGAATATAAAACGTCTTTTTACATCTTTTTCGCCAGCGATTGGTAGTTGGCAAAGATGGTCTGATCATATTCATAGTAGTGACAGGTTTAATTGTTATAGGAATTTCTCATGTTCTCATGACCTGAAGACGTACCTGAACATAAATATGGATTCAGCCAGGTAACAAGATCCAAGGACCTTTCTGAAACAATGCCCAAGGGAACTTTATAGGAGAGGCACAGAAGGGAGAGAAAACAACTAACAAAGACGATGGCCTGACAACATAGCAGAATGGCCAGGGAAAACATTTGCGGACAACCAAGCCTAGGCATACAACAGACACAACTGGAGGACCTTGGTGACCTGTTCTGTGTGGCACCCAGTGCCCTCACGCACTTAAAGGAGAAGAAAAAGTCGATTGTTATGTTTTTGTGTGTTCTGACTCGGAGTCTAATGAAATTTACCTGAGGGAAATTTTCGGCCAGCTGCTGCTGATCTTCATCAGCCCAGACTGACTGGTAGTTGTGATGGGTGTTTGTGTGTCCTCTGAGCTGTCATCTCTGGTGGAGTGATTGGTGTTCAGCACACACTTGTAAATGGGGGGCAGGTTATAGTCACAGTCTCTGTTCAAGCTTGATTTTTTCAGGTAAATTTCAATAGACTCTGAGTCAGAACACACAAAAAACATGAACAACCTGGAGTCGGGAAAGTATCTTCGCTCAAAGTCGACTTTCGTCTCATAGTTGACATCAGGGAACGTGGAAAAGGCCTTTCCACACTCCCTGGTGACATTGTTCAGTAGACACGGATAGGTGCACCTGTAGCATTCCACCCATTGTCTGTCTGTTTCTGTCTGTCTCTGTCTCTGTCTTCCTCTGTCTCTGTCTTTCTCTTCGTCACACACACACACACACACACACACACACACACACACACACACACACACACACACACACACACTTACTCACTCACACATGCACACAGTGGACATTATGTGTTGCGTTTACACACATCATCCCAGAAGACGGAATATGGTTATATCACTGGAACGATTTAAAACGCTCCCCATACTATAAAACATTTCATGAATTGTGAACCTTGATGGAACAGTCAGTTTCATAGGTAGGTTTTCTCTCAGTAAATTCACCTAGTCAGATTAGTGAGTACCCCCATCGAATAGTTTTGTTTGACACTGATCCACTTTAGGAGTCAGTGTTGTCTGGTCAGTCATTGTCGACGGAAGAGAAAGACACTGAGGAGGGTTAGGTGTGATGCGTCCGACAATGAAGGGACAAGGAAGAGGTTGCTCCTCCTCAGGACCTCCGGCTATCCTGCGCCCTTCATTAGAAGCAGCACTTCTATTGCTGCCATCACGCCAGGTGGGGTTTCTAGGGGGGTCTGCGTCAGTGTCAAACCTCTTCAGTCAATGCCTCAGGCGTGTCCCTAAAGAAGCGTCGTTACCTCACCACCTGGTGCAGGTGGGCAGCTGTCGGACGGTTCATCAAAGAAGAGCCTTGCGGGAAGGTGCATGTCACGAGTGTCAGGCCTTCCTACCAGGTGGCCAAGCCCATGACCGGAGCTCCTTTCAGCAGGATATGGCTGCCCAGCACATCAGCTCAGAGCACTGTCGTTGTTTGGGCGATAAAAAGAGTGCCAGTCCTTATGGGAAGGTGAGATTCACACATTATAACGATCTTCTACGACAGTGGAAATAACGTGCCGAAGGCCAAGAGATTCTGGATGACACGTTGCCCTTCACACCCCTGGTGTGTGGGTGTCTTTGAGTGGGAGGTGGGGTTGGGTATAGAGTGTAGAAATGGAGCTGCGTTGATTACTGTGATTTCTGCTGTGAGGTAGGTGGTGTTGGAGAAGAAGCATTTATTGACTTTTCGCCTGAGGGGAAATGGTTTTTCATTTAATGAAGTAGGGTGGTTCAGAGTGTGTTGTCAAGCTGCCCATGAGGCCTGTAACCACCGCCCCCGGAGCACCACCCAAAGTAGCCTTTCTTACGTGTTGTTGTTCTGGGGTGTCGTGTAAAGCTGATGAGCTCTTCCCTTTGGTTTCCCTTTCAACGTGGTTTTGTTTGTGGGCTGCATAAAGGCCACCCCCACCCGAGCGCGCGCGCGCGCAGAGACACACACACACACACGCACACACTCTCTCTCTCTCTCTCTCTCGCTCGCTTTGTGAGGGGGGGGGGGGGGGGAGGGAAGTGGCGATAACCAAAGGGGATGTGGATTGCATAGATGGATGTGTGCACGGCAGGAGGGGTAGGGGTGGTGGTGGTTGGTGGTGATAAGACGAATGAAAGCAAAGCAAACCGAGCAGAGGAGTGGGCGAGGGGGGGGGGGGGGGGGGGGGGGGGAGGGAAGGAGGAGAGTCGGGAAGGGTTATCACGTCATAAACCAGCGGTACTGAAGTCAGTTCCTTACAGATGGCCATCTCCTTCATGTGACACGGTAGGTTCGTGACTCTCGACGTTCACGCGCTCATCTGCATTGCTAACAACTCTGGATTGAAAACACGGGACATTTGTGGCTTCCTGTCTTGCCCCCCCCTCGTTTCCCACGCATCTTTTTCACATTTGTGTTCTCTCATGAAATGGCGCTGGGAAATACCTGCTGATCAGATGGCCTCCTCTCTTTTTCCTTCCTCCCCCACCCCCCCCCTCTCTCTCTCTGTCATCCCCCTCCCCCCCCATCCCCCCCCCCCCTCCTTTTTTTTTTTTTTTTTTTTTTTTTGTAAAAGGGTAGTAGTGGCGGCGTCATTGTTCGACAATAGGTGCCCTTTCGTGGCAATGAAAATAATTGCTTCGACCTCTCCGTCTGTGTGTGTGTGTGTGTGTGTGTGTGTGTGTGTGTTCCACTATTCACGTTCAAGTTCTCCAACCCCAGCCAGTTTCAGCTGTGTTGATCTGTCTGTGTCTGTCTGTCTCTCAGTGTGGGTGTGTGTATGTGTGTGTGTGTGTGTGTGTGTTCCACTATTCACCTTCAAGTTCACCAACCCAGCCAGTTTCAGCTGTCTTGATCTGTCTGTGTCTGTCAGTCTCTCAGTGTGTGTGTGTGTGTGTGTGTGTGTGTTTCATTGATTGCCCACTATTCACGTTCAAATCCTCCGACCTCTGCCAGTTTCAGCTGTCTTGATGCGTGTATTCAAAGCTCATTTACATATGTAACATGTGATGTTGTCTGCCAGTTTCCATGTTCGTCGTCAATGTTTGAAGTGTTTACTGGTTGCATGTGATATCAGCCAGTGGCTGCCTGCTTGTTTTCAGGCTTAAATGGATAACTGTAGCTAGTGTTCATCTGCAAAACGTGGCTGAATGATGTCTGCCTGTTGGTTTGTACTGTCTATGAATGACTGTAGCTAGTGTTCATCTGCAAAACGTGGCTGAATGATGTCTGCCTGTTGGTTTGTACTATCTTCATCGTTGTGTTCAATGTCCATGTGTAACATGTGGTTTAACACAGTCGGTCATATCTACTTTGTTGACCAATGTATTTCATGTTGGTGTGTAAAATGTGATTTAGTATAGAAGTGAGCACGTGAGCAGGACTGTGTAAACAGGCACACCAGCTTGTACAGATTGTACTGAGCACTCAGTGACAAAACAGATGTATGTAACAGCACGTGAGCAGTCATAAACTAAATTGTTTACAGCTGGGCCCTCAGGGTACAAGTCCGTTCTCACAGGTCTCCAGCAAATCTCATCGAGTCGACGACATGTGAAAGACATGCGAATGTGCCGACATGTGGCCGGCCACCCCACCTCCACCCCTCCACCTCCTCCTCCCCCGTCTTCTCATGATTTTTTTCCCTCCCCCCCCGCTCCCCCCCCCCCCCCCCCCCCCCCCCCCCCCCCCCCCCCCCCCCCCCCCCCCCCCCCCCCCCCCCCCCCCCCCCCCCCCACATACACACACACCTTTCCTCTACACTTCTGGATCTAGAATAATCATGATTTGATTAATGTCACTTGCTGTTAATCTACGAAATCACTGTTTGTTCACACGAAGCAAGACCTGACGTATTTTGTTTGTATGTTTGTTTTTTTGTCGATGAGTGTTTCCACAGTTTTGTTACCCCTGAAAGTTCTCACTTATGTGGTGTTAGTTTTGTACGTCAACTGGTACTTTCTGCGCGCTGTACAGGAAACCTCAGACGTACTTGTTGCTAATGGTGAAAGTTTGAACACCCGGTTTGGAAAGCATTTTGTCTTTCAAACGTAGGGTAACTCTTGCTCCCATCATGAAATGAATGATTTCAGTTTTCATTTCTGCCGGGCGAATCGGTGTCGTAAGTAGCATTCGACTATTTATGTGTTTACTGTTCCTTGTCTCATTTAAGATTTCCTAGTCCAGGTTTTAGTTATTTAAGATTTCATAGTCCGGGTTTTTTTTTTGTTTGTTTTGTTTTTGTTTTGTTTTTGTTTTTTTTTTTTTTTTTAATGTATTGGCGCTTCCCAGTATAAAAATTCGACGAATTCACCTTGCCGTCTTGTTTTACTTGCCATTTTTTTTTTTTTCTTTTTCAGCCAAACGGCATGGAGGGATTCCTTATGCATGTCCTTCTGTTGTTGTTGTTGTCGTTTTATGTGAGAGAGATCCATGACGACATTATTGCTCGATGATGAAAGTTGCTGTTTCGTGGAACTTTAAAATACTTGCTTCGCCCTACCTGTCTGTCTGTCTGTCTGTCTGTCTGTCTGTCTCTCTCTCTCTCTCTCTCTCTCTCTCTGGCGAATCCTAGAAATAAGGTTGTTCACTTACCGATGAAGCAGGCAAAATAAAACTTGCCACACAGTGCAGTTGGTTGTATACCACTAGGAAGGACGCATTTCAAACTGAACGTTCCTGATAAAGGCACAGCTTGAAGCCGTGTTTTGCATAGACATAGGCCTGTTAAATGGACGCACACGACTTCAGTGCAGTGCGTCGGCACACGCGTGCATAGGCATACATTAGGCGGCGTTTGCCTTCCCTCATTCTGACGTTTCGAAACGTACACCGATTTATCCCAGTGTCGATTTATCCAACCCCTACAGTTTGGAGCGACCTAACTGCGCACGGGCACAGACTGAATGGGAAGCTCTGCTACATCTCAGTTCGATTTGTTTGTTGGTTTCTTTGTTTGTTTTGATTTGGAGTCCTTTTGGGGGGGGGGGGGGGGGGGGGTGTCTTTTTTTTCTTTAATTTTTCTTTTTTGTTGGGGGGGGGGGGGGGGGGGGGGGGGGGAGGGGGGGAGAGGGGGGGCATCAGAGAGTTTAGATGAAGAAGAAAAGAAGACGACAAAGAAGCTGAAAAAAAAAAATTGGCAATCAGCCCTCACCAGCAGCATCCCACACCTACAGGATTCAATAAAATGAAATGCAGGAAACTGAGATTTCCCATTACCGTCGCCGTGTTACGGCAAACAGAGCAAAAAGTGAAATCCAGGCCTTCAACAGTGTCGATTGTTGACGTTGTGGAGACGGCGCCCCGCGTGTCATCTGCCGCCCAATAGCAATGAGACAATGGCAATGATAACAGAGGACCAGGTGCTGGTCAGCGGGATGATCATCAAGTGGACGGTCCCTGTGATACTTCACGTCGGGACAGGGTGTGAGAGTGTGGTCACTGTGTGATATCAACACTGACACCGGCCCCATGATTAAGCCGGAGTGGATGCTAAGCGGATTATCGGTTATCACTCGGTGGGGTTGACTGTCGGGGGTATACACGTCTTCAGCTCGGTGTGCGCCACAGCGCGGCAGGCTTTGTTATCGGATAATGGATGATACAAGAAAGATCTCGTGTGCCCCCTCCCCCCTCCCCCCCCCCCCCCCCAAACCCCCCCACCCCCCCCCCACACCCCCCCGGTTGTGTCCCCCCCCCCCCCCTCCCCACTCACCCCCCCCCCGGTGTCCCACCCACGGTCAAACACCCCCCCCCCCCCCCCCCCCCCCCCCCCCCCCCCCCCCCCCCCACCCCCCCCCCCCCACCCCCACCCACCCCCCCCCCACCCCCCCCCCCCCCCCCCCCCCCCCCCCCCCCCCCCCCCCCCCCCCAACCCCCCCCCCCCCCCCCCCCCCCCCCCCCCCCCCCCCCCACCCCCCCCCCCCCCCCCCCCCACCGCAACACACGGTCGTCCCCGCCTGTGTCGAACCCCCCTCCCTCTCTCTGTCTCTGTCTGTCTGTCTGTCTGTCTGTCTCTCTCTCTCTCTCTCTCTCTCTCTCTCTCTCTCTCTCTCTCTCTCTCTCTCTCTCTCTCTCCACGTCTCTTCTACCCCTGTGTCCCCAAATCTTCTATTTCTTTTTTTTTTTTTCAGAAATAACAAATGTTTGATTCCTCATCAACAACAACTGACAATGGTTAAAATCTTCAGTACGGTGTAAAGAAAAGAAAAAGAAACTGAAAGAAAAACCAGGAGTAATATCAACACGCATCGTTCATGCCACATTTTTGGAACACACACACACACACACACACACACACACACTTACTTAACAGGTGCATTATATATACATGTAGGGGTATGGTCCAAAAAACACCTATAGCATATATTTTCGCGCCACACCATGATAAGGACCGTTTATATTCTTAAGTTGTGTTGCCGACAGGTTCTGCTATGGAAGTGGAAATGATCATAATAAGCGTTCTCGACGTTGTCTTTATGTAATTTCAGTAGTAAGAGATAGACATGGACGGGATCAGGGAGGAAGTCTGCCCCAGTGTGGTAGTTTTGCGCCCACAGCTCTTGCTATGAGCGCAGAGGAATATGCATGCTGCAATCATGTGGGACGCTAACGCTTGGACTTTGTCGGCATGGTCAATCAGCCAGACACATTGCATGTAGAGAGATTGTCCGACAGCAGGGCAGACTGGCATGACCAGTCTTAGACAACACTTACGGTGCTGGATGTAGTCAAACTTCAGATCGTTGATAGACTAGTTTCTCACACACAACACCGATAGCATCGCTATGACAATGCTTTCACACCATGCTTAGACGACTTACCCCAGGGGGGAAAAAAAAACTTCACTTCACTGATGACAATATTTGAAGTCCACTGAAAAAAACTGACTTGTCCTAAACAAAAAAACTGCCTTATCTTAATATCACTGTTGTCACACACACACACACACACACACACACACACACACACACACACACACACACACTGACTGACTGACTGAAACCATTTACTGTCAGATTAACATAGTGTTGTACTGACAATACACACACACACACACACGTACACACACACACACACACACACACACACACACTCTCTCTCTCTCTCTCTCACACACACACACACACACACACACACACACACACTCACACACACACACACACACACACACTCTCTCTCTCTCTCTCTCTCTCAGTCTCTCACACACACACACACACACACACACACACACACACACACACACACACACAGAGAGAGAGAGAGAGAGAGAGAGAGAGAGAGAGAGAGAGAGAGAGAGAGAGAGAGAGAGAGAGAGAGAGAGATGGTAATGATGATGACGATGAATCTTTTTTTCAAGGGTAACGGATAAGTAAACACATTTTTTTTCTCATCCGACCTTTGACTCACTAAGGGACTTACTAAGCTTGATTAGCGACTAAAACTTACAAAACTTTTACCAAACATACATATGTTCAAAATTACATGAAAATGTGGATCAGTTGTTTCTCCATTAACATTGACGCATAGATGAATTTAAAGAAATAAAAAAAGACCCATTGAAACAACAAACAAGAATAAATGAATTGATCAGGAAGAAAAAGAAAGAGAGAGAAAAGACATGCACAGGCGCTCGCGTGCGCGCGCACGCGCGTGCACACACACACACACACACACACGCGCGCGCGCGCGCGCGCGCGCAACCACACATGAGTGTGAGGGCACAAAAAAAAAATCCACTTAACGATTTATGCTTGTTGATTGCTCTGTTCCGTGCACCACATCTTTCAGGGCTAGGCTATTTAGTATTTTTCCTGTACTTTTCACACTATGTTAGGAACATTTTTACGTCATGCACTACAGAGAGAGAGAGAGAGAGAGAGAGAGAGACAGGGAGGGGAACTGAATCAACTTGCATTCCCAGATCATTGGCTGCTTATTTCCTGTTTTCTACCGTTCTTTTTTTCTAGTCTTTTGCCATCAAGTTTCTACGTCTTACAGATTAATTCTTTTATTTTTGTTTTGCAAGTTTTGTGTATCTAAGTTGTGTTTTTTTGTCACATGGGAAATGTTCCCAAAGGAAGAGAACATAGGACAGTTATTATCAGGAATGATCTCTGTCTTCAGCTTCCTATTTAATTAAAGGAGTAGGATTTAATTACAGCTGCGGTGGTTTGGTAATACATTATTGTCTGTGGCTGATCATTACCGCTATCTGCTAGGATTAACCATATCTGTTGTTCACAGTCTTCACTCGCCCTGTTTACTGACCTTTGGAACCCAGTGTCTACCATTTGTAAAGGAGCAGTCTTTTTTTCAAATGGTCTGGGGGGAGGGATATTCTTTCCAGGCAAGATTTTGGAACCAGAGAGGATTTCTTTTCCATATCTTTTATTAGCATTATGATAATCATTTTGAAATTAGAACGTAGTCAAAATATGTTTGTTATTTCTTCTCTCGAGCTGGGAGACAAATTTACAGTACAGATGTCGGAAGTGGCTGGTGGCCACTTGCTATGACGATTGTTGGGATCGGGCCTACTTTCAACAGCCGTGTTTTGATTGGACACAAGTGGCTGGCTTGGCCCCGCCTATAAGAAGCCCGATTAGCTGACCTGTCGGGGAAAGACATGGAAATGTCGCAGGGGAGGAGAACATCATAGGTTTTGACAGCCATGATAGGGCCCTGAAATAGGGTTGCCCAACACCTGGCGGTGTTGCAGCTCTCGGTTTCTCAGTTTCTCTCCCTGGGTCTCGAAGAGCGACGTCAGTGTGCAGCAGTGTCCAGCAGTGTCAGGGTGAGTGTGGTTTGATGTGAGTTTGTACCAGTAGTTTGTCCTCTTCTGTTTAACACACACACACACACACACACACACACACCTCTGTTTCCTTTTCAATCTGTGTTCAAGGTCTCGCTCTGTTAGTTCTACTAAAAACTTACTTCGGCTGACTTCAAGTGGATCATGGCGTGGCAGAAGTGATAACTTTGTGCTAAGTAGTTTGCACGTAGTGAGAGCTTATCAAAAACCAAGTCCAGGGCTCAGCTTGCTGACCAGAGAATGGACACACAACTCAGAGTCTCAGTTTTTCGCGGGAGAGGTGTTATCATGGGATCTCCACATGGTATAGAAAGAACGTGGCAAACCGGGTTTAGTGTACGTTTTGAGCAAAGCTGTGTGAGTGCTGAAATAGTGACAAACATGGATTTTCTGCTGTCAAAACCGAGAACATGCACATCAGAAAACTGCCTCTCTGCAGAATCTGCCTTGCTGGATACTTTGGGGAAAAAAAAAAAAGGTAAGCTGATTTTTTTTTTCAGCATGGACAAAGCCTTTCATTCAGCCATTTTTCTTTTCCTGTGTTTTAAGGATTCTTTTTTCTTGGTCATTATTGTGTAACATATCATACCAAATGTCTGATCTTTCTCCTTAACCCAACAGGCTTATCGCAGTCCAATCTAGGTTGATCTGTTGTGCCTAACATTGTCAGCACTATTTTTATATTTGTATGTGTTGTATTTTTTTGTATCAGTGCACATGTGCATGTGTGTGTGTGTGTGTGTGTGTGTGTGTGTGTGTGTGCGCGTGTGTGTGTGTGTGTGTGTGTGTGTGCGCGCGGCGCGCACTTCTGGTGTCAATATTAATCAAAGAGTTGGGACTAAGCCTATCTTGCACAAAGGAACTCAAGGCGATGACGTCCATTCAGTGGCAAATCTTTGAGAGGGGAAGTAGGGCCTAGCTGGCAGGGGTGTTTCGAACACCCACTCCAGTTGACGGCACGGCTGTTGACACTGATTAGTCCTACTGTTGCATCCCCTACTGGACTGAAAAGTGAACCCAGCGGCGCTCTCAACTCCCTCAATTGACTCTGTAAGGATGGTTTCGACAGACAATCAAGCGCTCCTTGATAGCCGTGAGAGAGATCCCTGCGGCTTGTTTTGCTTGTGTGAATGAGGAGTCTCACACAGGGCGGCCAAAGTGTGTACAAACAGTTATCTGAGTGTTCTAAAAGAGGTTCAGTAAAGGGTGGGAAGTGTCTCTCTTTGTTGATGATGTTGACATGGTAGGGACAAAGTGGCAACAAGCTTTCCTACTCTTTGAAAAAGGAGGGCCCTTGAATGGGGGGGGAAGTGTTGATGAAGTTGACTAGTGGGGTGCTGCGCACCTCATAAACAGTCTGGCCCACTTGGGCTGATGATGTTAGTGACGTCATTTTTGCTTCTGGAGAACCTGGGTCTGTGGCTAGACTGTAGGGGTTTCAGATGTCTTTCTTTGTTGTCATTCTCGAGTATCCTGCCTGAGTGAAATGATTCTAGTCAGTTTAAATGTACTGTGCCACCAGCCAGCCCTCCTTATAAATACCTCAGTTCTCCCAGTGAACTGCACAGATCGCCATCGGATCTAGGTTGATCCAGCCAGCTGTGGTCATAAATATGGCTGCTCTTGCAGTGAATCACGCAGGTCGCAGTCGGATCTATGTTGATCTAGTCAGCTGCCCACATGAATACAGCTGTGCCTGCAGTGAAACCAGCAAATCACCATCGGATCTAGGTTGATCTGGCTGTGTGCTCTGAAGGAGTGAAGGTGGGGTGTGTGCCAAGAGTGGGTGGTGGTTGGTCCCTGGGTAGGGGCTACCCAAGAGTCTGTTGGTTCATCCAGGTATTGGCTCCAGCTGCAAGCAGATTAGTTTGGTCTAACTCCTGACAATGCAGATCTATCTATTCTCTGTGTCGCAGATCTGCTCACCCACACAGGCCTGTGCATGGAGTACCTTTGTCAACGAACGTTGTGAGCCACATAGGCCTGGATTAAAGACACCGGCAGTGTGTGTTTCCCTCCCATAGTCCAACTGCTAGGGAGAGGAGACTTTGTGGGTGGACCAGGAGATCACATCAAAAGGCTTTCTTGGATATACGATTCTTTACCATGGAGGGAGAATTTCAGCCTGCTGAAGAAGAGGGTAAGTTGATTTTTGTGTGTGCTTTGTTTGGTTTGGTAGATCTTTTAAAAATCATTTCAGCAGTTCTCTCTCTCTCTCTCTCTCTCTCTCTCTCTCTCTCTCTCTCTCTCTCTCTCTCTCTGTCTGTCTCTCTCTCTCTCTCTCTCTCTCTCTTCTCTCTCTCTCTATCTGCTGTCTGTGCCTGTCTCTGTGCTTGTATGTGTGTATATGTCTGCATGTTTCCATGTGTGTGTGTGTGTGTGTGTGTGTGTGTGCACATGTGTGTATGTGTGTGTGTATGTGCGTGCGCGTGTGTGTGACACAGAGAGAGAGAGAGAGAGAGAGAGAGAGAGAGAGAGAGAGATCCAAAGTAATGCACGCGTATTAGCATTAGTTCAGAAGTGGAGGTGTAAAAACCCTGGTCAGAAACCCCCATGCTCCCCATTCTCCACCCAGCAAGTCTTAAAAGAAAAAAAAATCGTGAAAAAAAAACAGAGCACATACACACATACCCTCAACAAACAAACGATCAGAGAGCACACACACATGCACACTCACACACACACACACACACATGCGCGCGCGCGCGCAGAGAGAGAGA
This sequence comes from Conus betulinus, assembly GCA_016801955.1. Classification (NCBI taxonomy): domain Eukaryota; kingdom Metazoa; phylum Mollusca; class Gastropoda; order Neogastropoda; family Conidae; genus Conus; species Conus betulinus. The sequence goes on along the minus strand of JADBJO010000826.1, from coordinate 419,369 downwards.
GAGAGAGAGAGAGAGAGAGAGAGAGAGAGGCGTTTTCTTTAGGTGTAATGGGTAGAGATGGAAAAAAAGAATCGGGCGGGGGAGGGGGGGGGGGGGGGGGGGGGGGGGCGCTGAATGTTCTCTGACGTGGGATCAACCAACACACAGGGCGTTCCGTATTTTTCACGCACCGGCGACTCCCGCGCACAGTCCTCTGTACCTCCAGGGGACCCACCCACGCACGTCATCGTCACTGCTAGCAATAGTTGTCGGTTTTCGCCGTCCTAGGATACCCTCTTCACAATGGACTGTCGAGTACGGGTGACCTCATTCACACGTCTGGCTGGCAACCGTTGCCTCGTTGTGTGTACATACTTGAGCTCCATGCATTGTGACGGGCTAAATATAGAGCCAGCGAGTGGGGAGAGGTGGGGGGAGGGGGAGGGGAGGAGACTTGTCGAGTCATCCTTAATGAGATGTCAGATGGTGGCGCCCATTGTGAATTCGGGGAGGGGACTACTTTACCTAAGGCCTGGCCTGTTGAGCCTCTTCAAAGGGAGTCTGACACTGGGCACCCCCACTCCCCACACCGCCACCCAACCCCCACAGAGAGAGAGAGAGAGAGAGAGGGGGGGGGGGGGGGGGGGTGAGGACACAGTGCTGATCTTTCAAACAATACAAACTGGAAAAAAAAAAAGTGCTAGTCCGCTGGACGAAAGGGATAAACAAGCCACATATGGTCTGATGACGCCGCAAGCCCGGTGTTCGAGAGTGATGTCGGTGACCAGAGTAGGGCATTGGACATCCGACTAGACGAGGTAGATGTTAAACTCTCTTTCGCTTCCACCCCACCCCTCATCCCCCACCCCCAACCCCTCTCTGTATATCTCTCTCTTGTCTGTGAGAGTTCTCTCTCTCTCTCTCTCTCTCTCTCTCTCTCTCTCTCTGCGCGTGTGCGCGCGCGCTTTCGCGCGTGAGTGAGGCATCGTAATGGCCTGGAGTGTAAACTTTGAAGTAGGCCGGGAGGGGGGGGGGGGGGGGGGGGGGGGCGCTAGCCCATGGTGAGGTACAGGGGTAACGTCCTGTTAGTTGGGGGGTCCGAGAGCGGTGGGCGAAGTCGCTCTTACTTAAACTGACAAGAAATTGTTGGTAAACGAGTATTCCGGTGCCTCCTCTGAAGGCATATTCAAAAGGGAAGAAATGCGAAATATACAATAACACATTAGCAAGGAAGAAATGTAAACATACATCAGTATCATGATGAGAGATTCCAACATCTTTTAACTACAGGTATAAATACTTTGACATATTAAGACTAGCACATTGTTCAAATTGAAGGCTGTCATAATTTTGAAATTATTCACATTGAAGGCTATTATAATGTTGACGCCTGGTCGTGGTCGTTTTCTTTTTTTTTTTTTTTTATATATCAGCATAAAAGATAGATGTACCTAGTGAGAATTGTTCTTTTTTTCATTTATGTCATTTTTTTCATTTATGTCATTTGTCATCTATCGCTCGTAAAAACAGCATCTAGCCACTTTTAGCGTATTTTCAACTTTCACGTTCCGTGTGTAAAACAGTTCCTTTTGGTACTAATCAGGGTGTGCTATTTCTCAAATATATCAACATTGAAAATATCTCTTTTATATGTACGTCCATGACGCACTGGTGAAAAGAGTGAGCTAAGAATGGTGCTTTGGAGATCAGGATTTAAAGATCGTAAATATGTATGAATAACAAGGCATTTGCCATCAGCAGTCTGTGACTTGAACACACAATGAATAATCTCGCTAAACATGCAAGAAAGGGGCCGTAGACATTGGTTATCTGCTCTGATCATTCGGCAAATATTGAAGCAATGTATGCTTTGAAGTTTTAGTTGTCAGATTCAGCCCTTCCTTGATGGCACAGTCTGTATTCTAGAGTCTCTCGGGTAGAAAAAGTGCATTTGCTGGCAAGAAATTTCTTAGAGTGAATGTTTAAGCCCCAGATATTTGATCCATGGGGAAACTGGTAGATGTTTAGAATTCATACACGCGTACGTTGCATCATGGAATATTGGCTTAGACTACATTCACTTGGTAATCTTTGGCTCCCAAGAAAATCATACAGTGCGCTGTTACACCTGCAATTTATAAACTACAGCACCCAGTTTGGCAAACCATTTTTCTAGCAATTTGGTTTTGGAATTGCATGGAGCACGAAGCATTGGTAATGTCAACAAAAAGACAAAGACTAGTCGTATGTTTCACTCAGAAGCGAAGTCAAAGACTTTGCGAAGTAGATGTCACTCAGAAGCGATATGCAGTTCTATGTAACCACGATTTCTACTATTTGTATTCACATTTCAATCACGAATTATCATTTAGCCCGTATCGATGCCGAATTGAAAAAAAAATGGATATCATGAAAGTGTTTACTAGATTCAGGACTGGAATCTTGCTACCACTGAATTGTCGCTTCTCTAACACGTGCACAAGAGAGGACGACAGCGGACCCAACTGTCCGTTTCGTAAGGATTGTATTCAAACCGGTATCCATTTCACATTCAACTGTTCAACATATGAATCACTAAGGAATGATCTAATAATTTGTGAATATCAAAGCAAACCATCGGTTTCCGATTCAGTCTACAAATGGCAAGTGCCACGGAGACCATTTTAACAACAGCAGCTGCGGCGGCGGCAGCAGCAGCAGCAGCAGCAGCAACAGCAACAACAACAACAACAACAACAATAACAACAAAGCACCCAAACCGTATTAATCCCGAAGCATGATTGACTGTTTTGCAAACGAACGCATTGAAAACAAGATGTTCTCTCTCTCTCTCTCTCTCTCTCTCTCTCTTTGAGTCCGTCTGTCTGCCTGTCTGTCTGTCTGTCTGTCTGTCTGTCTCTCAGTCTCTGTCTCTCTCTCTCCCCCCTTCCGCCTGCTCCCGAAAATTGTGGAATATAGTACAGCAATAACATGTTCACGGTTAGAATTACGCGGGCTCGCTACATGAAAATTATCATTGTCGCTGCTCCTCACAACTGTTATGGTTCAGGTGGTGCGGTGTAGTGTAGTGTAGTGTTGTGCAATGTAGGGTAGTGTGGTGTAAGTATTAAGATTGCCCCCCCCCCCCCCCCTCCTCCTCCCCCCTTCCTTCCCGCACTGCCTTGGGACTGTTATTCCCGTCTGACAAATTACAGTAGGTCGGTATGGACGTGACATCTGAATGCAACGTGACGTGGAACAGCAGTGCCCTGTCATGCTTTCAGAGGAGTTAATCTTTTTTTTGATTGTAGAATATAGTCATATAACATGTACACATTGTGGATTTCGGTATGAAACCGTGAGAGACATTGTGTATCCCACAGGAGTTTTGATCTGGTTTATCCCACAGGAGTTTTGATCTGGTTCTGTAACAGAGTAAGTGTAAGGGAATGTACGTCCGCAAGAATGGCATTAGGCAGCGTTAACATTCCAAAGTGAGGTTTTTATACCATGCATGAAGTTAAGGGTATGTGCGACATGGAACTTGCAAGTTGTGTGCATCTTTGAGACGCTGAAAACAAAGGATGAATGGAAACACGAAGGTCGATTTATAATGTACATGGACGGACTTGGGGTGGACAGATAATAAGCATGTCTTTATAAATGGGGATAGCGATGATGGAGAAAAAAAAAAAAACCCACTAAGAGAACAATGTAAAATTGGTTTCTGTGAATTATGGAATCGGCGAATTCCGTACGAGGCGAAAATAACGCGCATAGAGTTTAATGATAATTACTCAGTCGATGACCAGACCTGTTTCTCATAAGCGAGCCTTGAGTTTCAGGACTTGTAACCTCTTTGGTTCTGAACTGGGGGGGCTTGTGATCACTGTCGTGGGGTCGACACAAATATGTGAAGAGGGGACCTGCAGTTGCACGGTGGTTCTGAAACAAACAAACACAACAGTGACATGTGTAATTTTGCAGGATATGTTGAGTGGTCTGTGACGAAAACGCTTGGCTACCTCATACTCATAGTTCCTGAAAATATCGCGGAAACATTTTTTTCCCCCTAGGGGTTGGTAGAGCGTTGGAGAGGGTATTTTGTTTCTTCTTCTTTGATGTTGAAATGGTGATTGCTTAATATGATGTAAACCGTTTTGGGTGTTTGTGTTGGGTAACAAGAAAAGAGAAATGTCTTTTCGTCAGTTTCTTGACTTCGGACGTTTGTTACGTGACAGTGGTGTCTGAAAGCAGTGATGTTTGAATGACAATACTAGTAATGATGATAACTCTCTCTCTCTCTCTCTCTCTCTCTCTCTCTCTCTTTCTCTCTCTCTCTCTCTCTCTCTCTCTCTCTCTCTCTCCTCTCTCTCTCTCTCTCTCTCTGGTCTGTGTGTGTGTGTGTGTGTGTGTGTGTGTGTGTGTGCTTTGCTGTGATAGTGAAAATGTCCGTGGAACTTGCTGCAAGGTGTTTTCCTTTCCCTGACATCATCTGATTGGGAAGGCAGATGGCGAATCACGGCGATGCTTTTCTGCTTAAAGTGGTTTTAGATCACATTCGTATGGGTGTGTTCCATTATACAACGATGACTTTAATTCTTTTCTTTCAACAACGTTCGATGAAAATTACAATAGCTGGTGACTCACAAACGGGGGGAAAAATAAATCTTAAATCGATCAGTGCATGATTGCGCATTCAAATACAGAAATTGTTAAGAATTGAAAAGAAAAATCCCAGACCAAGACATGGCTAAAGAACCCCAATGTGGAAAGACGTGTCGCGACCAGTACAGTGCTCTGCAAAACAAAATCCACACATTTTCCACAGGTCATGGTATGGCCAGACTTTCTTTTCTTTGTTTGGCTGACGAAACCGAACCATCGCTTAAAAACAAAATGAACCGCAGAAACGATATTATTTTAGACTTACTTTTAGAGACGCGCGAGTATGACTGCGACTTGTGATCGGTCAGTGCGTTGATACATACAGTCTATGGGTAGCGTATCTAACTTTCGCAGCAATCATTGAAAAGCATAAATAGCAAATTATGATCAAAATTGGTCAAAAAAACGGCAAAATGATATAAATTAGTGAACTGGATCAAACACAACCTGGCATAAAACTTTGTTTTACATGAATTATTCATTGCTGTGTTTGAAATGTTTAGGTGAAGTGAATTTCATCAGAACTGGCTATATTGACACAAAAATAACAGTAGAAGCAAAGACAACAACCAGCCAACCAATCAACGACTTTCT
>JADBJO010000826.1:354149-406649 GCA_016801955.1 Conus betulinus | reverse complement strand
GGTTCATTATGGAGCTCACGGCCCGATGATTTTCGTTTACCCCATGATGTTACTCGGCCTTAACAACCCTGTAACGGGTTACATGGAATACTCAGAAAGTACTGCCGATACCACGGCTGAAAATTACAGGTAGGTTCTTAGTAACGGTGATTTCTTCTTTAGTTAGACCCATATTAAAAAGTACTTGGCTCAATCTGTTTTTTCTGAAAATTGTCTTTGTGAAAATTAGTATGTTCGTTATGGTTACTGATGATGCCCAATGTTTATGTTTACCGTTAGTTTACTACGCGTCTGTAACAGCCTGTACTTTTTCTTCTTTATGGAATAGCTCAGAAAGTACTTTGGCCGATCTTTGTGAAAATTAGTAGGTATGTTTTCCATTATGGAGTCTCGGATGATGCCCGATGTTTTGGTTTTACTGGAGGCCCCATTATAGCCGTTACTAACGGCTGTAACAACCTGTAACGGTTTTTCTCTTCATGGAATATCTCAGAAAGTACTTGGCCGATCTTATGTAAAAATTTGCAGGTATGTTCATTATGGTCACGGATGATGCCTGGAGGTTTTTTCGTTAGTTCACGACGCCATTATAGCCGTTACTAACTGCAGTAACGGTACACGCCTGTAACTGTTTTTCTTCTTCATGGGAATATCTCAGAAAGTACGTGGCCGATCTTTGTGAAAATTAGCAGGTATGTTCACTATGGGTTACCGGATGATGCCTCAATGTTTTAGTTGTACCGTTATAACCGTTACTAACGTCTGTAACAGCCTGTAACTGTTTTTCTTCTTTTAATGGAATATCTCAGAGAAAGTACTCGGCCGATCTTTGTGAAAAGTAGCAGGTATGTTCATTATGGGTTTTGGAGATGATGCCTGATGTTTTAGTTTACCGACCGCATTATAGCGCTTACATAACCGTTACTAACGGCTATAACGGCCCATAATGTACTTTTTATGTGAAAATTCTTTATGGGTCATATCTCAGATTTTAGTACGGCGGCCCATTAGTAATCTTTCTAAAATTAACGCCTGTAGGTATGTTCTTCTTTTATGCATTATGGGTCACGGAATGATGTCTGATGTTTCATGTTAATGATGCGTTACTAACGGCTGTAACGTAACGGCCATGTAACGGTTTTTCTTTCTTTATGGAATATGCTCAGAAAGTACGTGGCCGTTATTTCTGAAAATTTTGTAGTATCTCTCATTATGGGTCACGGATGATCCCGATGTTTTAAGTTTACCCTTTATAAGCCGTTACTTACGGCTAACGGCCCATATATGGTTTTCCTTTTCTTTATGGAAAATCTCAGAAGGGTTCTTGCCTGATCTTTTCTGAAAATTGTAAGTATGTTCATTATAGGTCACAGACGATGGCCGATATTTATTACCAGAATAAGCCATACTTTACTAATGGTTACAAGACCAGCCCAAGACGGTTTTTTCCTCTTTATGGAATATCTCACGGGTATTCAGGATAAACTAGGAGTACGTTTATATATGCTTTGCATCTTGTTTTTATGACAAGGAATAGTGTTTATCATTTCTTTTCACTCGATTTTTTTCTGGTGTTATGGAATATAATGGTTAATGAATAACTGTCTGTTGTTAAACACAGCACACACACACACACACACCACACACACACACACACACACACACACACACACACATCACATTTAACATGACAAAGTTTAAAGTTTTTTTTATAGTTACATCCTTCCTTCTCTCAGTTTTAATGTCTGTTCACTTCAAACTGATTTAAGCAAATGCACATTCACATTAAACAAGTAGCCAACAACAATAATGATAACGATGATGAATAACAACAATTGAACGGATAGTAGTGATGTATAATATCTGCTCAAAACAATTTAAGAGCCACCTGCATTTTTCATATGGTTTAAGATAACGCATAAGGATCAACAGAAATTAGCATTAGCTCAGTCCTTCATTTTTGACATGCAATAATGTGTATTTGAAACAGAACATTGTTGTTCATTTCGCGATGTCAGTGTTTTATTCCGGGTAAGACTGATTTGGAATCAAACTTATTATGCCACATTGTTTTCTTGTGTTTCTTCTTCTGACGACGACAGAATTAGTTCTAACCCTCTGTATCTGTGTTTTTATTGCCGTGAGTTGCAGTTTACTTTCTCTAATCAATCTGTCTTTGTCCCCGCATCTCTGTCTGTCCCGTCCTCTCATCTCTCTCCATCTCTCTCTGCTTTCAGTTTCCCCCCCTCCCTCATTCACGGCGCACGCACACACCACACGTGCATATACACGCGCACACACACGCACACGCACGGCGCGCGCGGCGCGCCGCGGCACTACACACACACATACACACACACACACACACACACACACCAGAACATTTGGATGCGGCGGCCGCGCCGAACCGAACATAGAAATCCGATTATTTTTTTCTTGCTTCACATTACCGTGCCTGCATGCAGACAAATAAGAAGATTTTTTCCCCCCTCTATTTTTTTTTTTTTTTAACAGTTTATTCAGGTTTTGAGTTTGTCCTCGAGGGAGAAAAAATAAAAAGCACATATCAAACACTGTGGCCATAACGATGACGTGATATTGTCCATGGATGGGGGACGGAATAGCTCAGTTGGTAGAGTCGCCGGACTCGTAATCTAAGGGTTGCGGATTCGAATCTCCGCCGGGGGTCGTTTCGGTACAGGGGGATTTTTTCCCCTCGGATTTAAGATTGGTTCTGACTCCATTTTCCATACAGTCCTTCGAATGACTATAAACCGAGGTTCGTCGTGTGTGAACACACGCTTAACATCTTGCACACACGTAAAATCCCATCACCCCACTTTCGGAAGAATGCCATGCAGTTTGGCCGTTGGTATGGATGACACGTCACACATAGCATGCACTTCCCCGAAGTTGGAGTATGGCTGCCTTAATGGGATGGAAAAAAAACGGTCATACGTCTACACACAAAAACTCCACTTCCTTTGTTGGGCAGATGTCTATACAGGGAGTGTCCGCAGGAGTATCAGCCTGCAACATACGCAGAAGAAGAAGAAGAAGAAGAAGTCCATGGTACACTAGAGCACAACGACACACTCATGGACACAGGACATGAGAAGGCAAACAGAGGAACGGATAGGAGTAGCATAGTTTGCATTTATTTATTTAGTTTCAGAGCGAGGTGCCTGAAGGCGGAAACTGAAGCAAATTTGGAAAAGAACAGGTATTGGTTCCGGAAGAAGGCAATCCGGACAGATTACAGAACAAAACACGAAACGTTTCGACCTACTGGGTCTTCTTCAGGTAAAAACAAAACAACATTAATCAAAACCCATTTTGGCGCGCCGAATATGAGAAGCGAAGTGATTATTCGTTCTTCTTCGTTTTCATTGTCCTGAATGTTGTTTTAACTGAACTGAAGGAGACCTAAGAGGTCGAAATGCATCGTGTTTTTGTCCTGTAATCTGTCCGGGACTGTGTCTCGGAACCAATAATTTTTTCTTAAAAAAAAAATTATAATCCATGTAGGCTAGTTGACTAGCCTTAGTGGCATGGAGTGGACATGTTTTGTCAGATTGTCTGCAATCACAGCCGGACAAACTTAAGAGCCTCACAGCACGTTCTAAAGCGATCGTCGTCTCTCCTTATTCTCAAAGTGTCAAGCTAATCCGTTGTAGAGATAAACTAACTACCATTAGATCAGTGTCCATGTCTCCCATCCACTTTGCGTGATGTCAGTGACCACACCTTGTTATATTGCCAAGTAGACGGAGAAAACAGGATGGAAAGAGGCGGAGGGGGGGGGGTGGGGGGGGGGGGGGGGGGGGGGGGGGGTGGGGAGGGAGGATGATGTTGTGCCATCTTGGCCGCAGATGGTGACAGCATCGCGTGTTTTAGGGTGAGGTGATACGAGTCAGCCCGCTGTGTACAAGAGGCCCCCCGCCTGACTACAAGGTCCAAAGGTTAAAGTGTTCAAAACCCAGAGAACACGGCGCTTAGAGACTCCCGGAGACAAAGAGAAGAACTGATGTTGTTATAGTTAGGGTGGTATGTGTGTGTGTGTGTGTGTGTGTGTGTGTGTGTGTGTGTGTGGTGTGTGTGTGTGAGTGAGTGAGTGAGTGAGAGAGAGAGAGAGAGAGAGAGAGAGGAGAGAGAGAGAGAGAGAGAGACTTACCGTGCCTGTGCGCACGCGCACCTTATGCGTATGTGAAAACTACAGATAAAACAAAAAGTTAAACTGTGGATAACGGAGCACTTTGAGTTGTAAGTCGCAAGTTCTGTGTCAGCTTCTTCTTCGGTGCGTCTGCCTTTGTACTAGGTGAATTTGAGCCACAAGCAGGTTTTCTTTTTTTCTGAGAATAAGGCATGTGATCATTCAAATTCAAATATATCATTTAAACTTGAGTATATTGGAAGTTGTTGCTCATGTTGCTGGCTGCTTCCTGTTTTCATCTGTCCGCTTATATTTCATTTTCTTTATTTTGAAAAAAGAAAATACTAGTGCTATCTTAACCTTAGCCGAGATTTTCACTCGAAAACAACAGTCGAGATTTTCACTTTGAAAACTTAGGTTTGAAAATTTAAGCTATCTCCACAAATTTTGATGACTTCGATAGTAAAATAAGGCCCCCGCATCAGTAGACTACCAAATAATGTTTCTTTTTTGTGAGTAGGAAACGAGAGGGAATAAAAAGAAAAAGAAACACGAGAGAGAGAGAGAGAGAGAGAGAGAGAGAGAGAGAGAGAGAGAGAGAGAGAGAGATCAGACAGACAGACAGACACAAACAGACAGAGAAAGAGAAGGCAAGACTTTTTTTTTTCCTCTCTTCAGAATGCACCTATGGGTCTCTTTAAGACGCAGTAACTACGGCCGGCCGCAAGGCCTTCTATTCGTTCCCTCAAAAAACACAAACAACAAACAAACGTCCTTCCCTGAAGACCCAAGACATACGGCAAGACTTCATACCTATAACAAAAAAACAAAATAGATAGATAAGTACATTGAAAAAACAAAACGAACAAACAAACAAAAAAACAAGCCCCCCCCCCCCGATAAACGGTTCCCTGCAGACCCGTGGGCTGGAGCAAAGTTTTAGGCGACCTACGGCGAAGTTAGTATTTAGAGAAGAAGAAAAAAAAAGATAGAAAACAAAAACAAAACAAACAAACAAAAAACATAAAAAAGGAGCCTATCATGCAAGGCTGAGCTCAAAACAAGCCATGCCAAAACAGCGCCGATGTGTATATCCTCCCCCCCCCCCCCCCCCCCCCCCCCCCCCCCCCCCCCCCCCCCCCCCCTCTCCCCCCCCCCCCCCCCCCCCCCCCCATACTGCAGTGGTTGTGGGACTGCTACTGTTACTTACGAGAACAAACAAAGCCAGGTACCAAGCCAGGAACATATATGTTATCCAGAGCAGATAAGTGAATGTTTGACAAACCTGTCTTTTTTTTCAGACGTCGTTATATATAATACACATAACCCATATCCTCTACATGTGGTTGGCACCTCTCTGTATTGTAGACAGCCATTTGGGGACTGTTCTTTTGAATTTGGCTGTTGTTGTTGTTGTTGTTGTTGTTGTTATGATTAATGTTGGTATAATCGTTTTTGTCATGTTGTTGTTATTATTATTATTATAATTAATGTTGTTATTATTATTCTCATTTATTATTATTACATTTATTATTATTACTATCATTGTTATTGTTATCAACATCATCATCGTTAATGTTCTTGTCATGCTGTTGATTATCATTATTAATATTATTACAATAATAATACTACAACTAGTTATTATCATCATCATTATTATTATTTTATCATTGTTCTTCTTCTTATCATTATTATTATTATTACAAGGATTAGCCTATTATTGTTATCATTATTTTTATTATCATTATTGTTGTTATTATTATTGTTAACACACAGTATTGATATGCCTAGTCAATTCCACGCCTTTGGCGTTTACAGTCAACAGCGAAACACATCAAAGTACTAGCCCAATTCACTAGAACAGGCCATAAACGGAAACGCACTCCACAATCCCAGGCTCGCGCCATATCTTCGCGTACTAATATTCCTGGAACCAGCACCGGCATATATTGGTCAGAAGGGTGAAGAAAATGTTTCAAGTTGATTTTAAAGAGAGTAGGTAGACGGGCAGACTATCGGAGTTGGTGTCGGTCATTTCGGATTTCTGAAAACGACACCCCATTTATCGAAATGCTACTTCCTGTTTTGTATAGTGTCTAGACTAAGCATGGCTTACCGACTTCAATACTTCTGGAAAAAGTCGTCTTTTACTTTTCGGTTTCGTTTTGTGTCTAGAATAGGCATTACTAACCGTGTTCTTTGTGTTTATTCGTATATTTTTGTGGATTTTCTGTAACCCTTCATTTTTCTTTTGGGAAAGCTCCTCTGAATAGACACTCTTTTCAGCTTTTTGTTGTCCGACACTTTTACCGGTTCAGTAAAAACTTGTTGCGTAGTTAAAATGATTCTGTTGAGTCAGAGATAAAAATGAAGTTTCCCAGTGTGTTACCATAGCAAACCAGTTTTCATCATATCCGAATAGTTATGGTTACACGGGTTCTCAGAGTCCACCAGGACCAAGTTATTTTATGCTCTCGGTGCTGGGTCAGTTCTGACTCTACTTCAGACTCTAGTTCGCGGGTCTTCTTCGCCACTGCCCACCCTCTCTGTGTGTGTGTGTGTGTGTGTGTGTGTGTGTGTGTGTGTGTGTGTGTGCGCGCGCGCGCACGCGCGCGCGCGCGCGTATGTGTGTGTGTGTGTGAGAGAGAGAGAGAGAGTGTGAGTGTGTGGTGGGGGGGGGGGGGGGGGGGGGGGGGGGGGGGGAGGGGGGGCTGTGTGCATGCATGCGTGTGAGAGCGTGTGCGAGACAAGTGTTGGGTGGAGGTGGGCGTATGTGCGCGTGCGTGCGTGCGCGTGAGAGAGAAGTCTGGATGGAGTTTTCTTGAAGTCGACGTCTCATGGCGGCATTCAGGGCCTGTCATTACATAATTCATGATGCCATCAGTCACTACCGCCGGGGTTCTGCATCAGTGTGTGTACGAGACAATCAGGTGCACGTGCTAGGTGGTCGTAGTGGCCCTTCACCAATTCGCACAGCTCGGTGACTACAACAGGAACAATAATTATGGTCGCCGTAAGCTTTTATCGTAATCGGTGAAGTTTCTTGTAGGAATTGACCCACTTATCTGCTGGCAAACTAATCGCACTGGTGTTTTATGTTTACATGTGGGTTTTCTTTGGGTTAATTCGTAGGGGGTTAGTTTCCGCCGAGGACATTGACGAACAAAGTACACAAGACACGATGCATTTCGACCTCTTGGGTCTTCTTCAAGTGAAAACAAAATACGTAACATTTAACATTTAGGACAGTACAAACAAAGAACGAAGAGAAAGCGGAACAGGGGACGCATGGAGTGTGGAAGACGAGACGTGAAGTACAACACACACAAAGGGTATCAGTCAATATGCAGAGTGAAGTTTCAAGATTTCAAAAATGGAGCGACTGATGGCGGAGAACGAAGCAAAGTTTAGAAAGGGGGGGGGGTTAGTTTCCGCCGAGGACATTGACGAACAAAGTACACAAGACACGATGCATTTCGACCTCTTGGGTCTTCTTCAAGTGAAAACAAAATACGTAACATTTAACATTTAGGACAGTACAAACAAAGAACGAAGAGAAAGCGTATCAGGTACGCATGGAGTGTGGAAGACGAGACGTGAAGTACAACACAACAAAGGGTATCAGTCAATATGCAGAGTGAAGTTTCAAGATTTCAAAATGGAGCGACTGATGGCGGAGAACGAAGCAAAGTTTAGAAAGGGTGGGGGTAGTTTTCCGCCGAGGACATTGACGAACAAAGTACAACACAAGACACGATGCATTTCGACCTCTTGGGTCTTCTTCAAGTGAAAACAAAATACGTAACATTTAACATTTAGGACAGTACAAACAAAGAACGAAGAGAAAGCGTTAACAGGTACGCATGGAGTGTGGAAGACGAGACGTGAAGTACAACACAACAAAAGGGTATCAGTCAATATGCAGAGTGAAGTTTCAAGATTTCAAAATGGAGCGACTGATGGCGGAGAACGAAGCAAAGTTTAGAAAGGGTGGGGGTTAGTTTCCGCCGAGGACATTGACGAACAAAGTACACAAGACACGATGCATTTCGACCTCTTGGGTCTTCTTCAAGTGAAAACAAAATACGTAACATTTAACATTTAGGACAGTACAAACAAAGAACGAAGAGCGACGTAACAGGTACGCATGGAGTGTGGAGACGAGACGTGAAGTACAACACAACAAAGGGTATCAGTCAATATGCAGAGTGAAGTTTCAAGATTTCAAAATGGAGCGACTGATGGCGGAGAACGAAGCAAAGTTTAGAAAGGGTGGGGGTTAGTTTCCGCCGAGGACATTGACGAACAAAGTACACAAGACACGATGCATTTCGACCTCTTGGGTCTTGGTGAAAACAAAATACGTCTTCTTCAAGTGAAAAACAAAATACGTAACATTTAACATTTAGACAGTACAAACAAAGAACGAAGAGAAAGTCAGCGTAACAGGTGATACGCATGGAGTGTGGAAGACGAGACGTGAAGTACAACACAACAAAGGGTATATCAGTCAATATGCAGAGTGAAGTTTCAAGATTTCAAAATGGAGCGACTGATGGCGGAGAACGAAGCAAAGTTTAGAAATTTTGGGGGTCTTCACTCTGCATATTGACTGATACCCTTTGTTGTGTGTGTACTTCACGTCTCGTCTTTGGTCTTCCACAAGTCCATGCGTACCTGTTACGCTTTCTCTTCGTTCTTTGTTTGTACTGTGGCTAAATGTTAAATGTTACGTATTTTGTTTTCACTTGAAGAAGACCCAAGAGGTCGAAATGCATCGTGTCTTGTGTACTTTGTTGTTGTAATGTCCTCGTGCGGACTCCATGCGTACCAGACCCCCTCTTCGTTCTTTCTAAACTTTGCTTCGTTCTCACTTGAATGAAGATCAGTCGCTGTCCATTTGTTCGAATCTTGAAACTTCACTCTGCATATTGACTGACTGATCCTTTGTTGTGTTGTACTTCACGTCTCGTCTTCCACACTCCATGCGTACCTGTTAAGTCTTTCTCTTCGTTCTTTGTTTGTACTGTCCTAAATGTTAAATGTTACGTATTTTGTTTTCACTTGAAGAAGACCCAAGAGGTCGAAATGCATCGTGTCTTGTGTACTTTGTTCGTCAATGTCCTCGGCGGAAACTAACCCCCACCCTTTCTAAACTTTGCTTCGTTCTCCGCCATCAGTCGCTCCATTTTGAAATCTTGAAACTTCACTCTGCATATTGACTGATACCCTTTGTTGTGTTGTACTTCACGTCTCGTCTTCCACACTCCCTGCGTACCTGTTACGCTTTCTCTTCGTTCTTTGTTTGTACTGTCCTAAATGTTAATGTTACGTATTTTGTTTTCACTTGAAGAAGACCCAAGAGGTCGAAATGCATCGTGTCTTGTGTACTTTGTTCGTCAATGTCCTCGGCGGAAACTACCCACCCTTTCTAAACTTTGCTTCGTTCTCGCTGCTTCACAACGTTTTATCATTAGAACCAAACTCCCCTTTTTCCCTGACCAAAGCGTAAGTTTTCACCCACAAACCCAATATGATCAACGTCATAATAAGAGGCGCGAAAAGAGAGAGAGAGAGAGAGAGAGAGAGAGAGAGAGAGAGAGAGATCCAACATCAAAACATTTTTCCTGGCTTATTCGTTTGGTTTTTCTTTTATTTTCCTTCATTTTATTTTTCGAATACATATTAATGAAAAAAAAAAACAACATACAAACATTTAACCAGTCACTCACAATCAAATAATTGTGGTTATCTTAGTTAGTGAGGAGCAGTATGTCTTAACTGACCACACATGTCCCGTTTGAACCAACAATGAAATAATTATGGTCATATTCGTTAGTGAGGAGCAGTATGTCTTAACTGACCACACATGACCGTTAGCAACAACAATGAAATGATCATGGTCATCTTCGTTAGTGCGTGAGAGCAGTATGTCTTAACTGACCACACCGGACCAATGGAATCAAACATAATAGCATGACATTTTTTCCTGGCTTGTGCGTTTGGTTTTTCTTTCATTTTCCTTCATTCCATTTTTCAAATACATATTGATATTCAAACTTTCAATCAATCAAATAATGTAATTTAAAAAAAAGGCATTCAAACAATCATTCTGTCAATTTCACTCAATCAAATACAGTCTTCTTAGTGTGGAGCATATGTCTTGACTGACCACACATGACCGTTAGAAATCCAAGTCAAATAATTATGGTCATCTTAGTGTGGAGCAGTATGTCTTGACTGACCACACAGAACCACAGGAACCAAAAACACATGTTAGTGTGGAGCAGTTTGTCTTAACTGACCACTAATGACCGTGACAGACTGTGTACCATGCTGATACCATACATATAAAAAAGCAAATACAAGACAAAGAAAAAATCTTGAAAGTAAGCAAGTACATGCATACAAAATCAAAAACACCAAAAAGTCCCAAAACCCCAAAAATATGACATGAGAACTTAACTACAGTTCTCAATATCCTCTGTACCACACATATAAGAAGCAACACTTCACGACAAAAAAATCTTGAAAGCAAACAAGTACAACATGCATACAAACATCGAAACCAACAAAAAAAGTTAAAAAAAAAAAAACCCAAAATATGAAATGAGAACTCAACTACAGTTTTAACCTCCTCTGTAACGTTCACAAAAAAATTTTGCCCTCATGGGTCTTCCAGGACCCAGGCTTACTGGATGTATGCCCTGATCCGCATAAGGAACTTCGCAGAACAGTCGCAGCATGGACTACTCTGTTAAAACCAGTCACAGGGGAAAAACACCAGTGACTCAAGACCTCGGACACAGAGCTCCAGTTTAGGCTACATGTTGTCAACAAATACAGGGCTCCGGTTTAGGCTACATGTTGTCAACAAATACAGGGCTCCGGTTTAGGCTACATGTTGTCAACAAATACAGGGCTCCAGTTTAGGCTACATGTTGTTGACAAATACAAGGCTCCGGTTTAGGCTACATGTTGTCAACAAATACAAGGCTCCAGTCTAGGCTACATGTTGTCAATAAATACATGGCTCCAGTCTAGGCTACATGTTATCAACAAATACATGGCTCCAGTCTAGGCTACATGTTAACAAATACATGACTCCAGTCTAGGCTACATGTTATCAACAAATACATGGCTCCAGTCTAGGCTACATGTTATTGACAAATACAGGACTCTGCTTTAGGCTACAAGTTATCAACAAATACACAGGGCATTATCAGTGGAAATGGGGATTCTAAATTGAGATCAAGGCGTAATAACCTAGTGGCATATTTTGTAAAAAGCAGTGAGGGAAGGGATGTATGCGACAATATAACAGGGTGGGGAAACGCTGGGAGGAGGTGAGGTGAATGGGGCAGGGGGCCTTCCACAGCCTGGCCAGTCATGGCCACTCTAGCTAGTCATGTGCTGGATAATAGCTAGTGAACTACAAACTTTCCCATCTTTCTCTGCCTGTCTGTCTATATCCTGATGTATCTTTTACCTCAGCATGTTAAAGTTACTTGTGATGTGTGCACAGTCTGAGTTTTTGGCTTGTCAGTACAACACTATGTTAATCTGACAGTAAATGGTTTCAGTCAGTCAGTCAGTCAGTTTTTGGCTCAATTATTTCAATAAATAACATGTTGATTTTTATCCCCTCTCAATGCTTAAAGTGAGCATATATGTATACATATATCATACTTACAGTGTGAGAAATTTACTGACTGCACAGACATCTTTTCAGAGAATTAATGAGTGTTTACACAAAATGTTTCAGCCCAGAAGCTTAATATGTCAAACCTCATTTGACCATAGCTAGAAATTATTTGGAAAATTAATCTTAGAATGTTTTTTTTTCAGATGAAATGTCTGTTCAGTTCTAGCTACCAGTCTCAGCAAAATAAAACAGTCCGATATGTCATGGGTCTTTACTGCAGGACTATATAAAAGGCACTAAAATGGCTCATTAAAAAGTAGGGAGATTTCAGTGCCACCAACAGGAAAAAAATCCAAGTTAAGCTTACATAAAGACATATGGGCACTTGAACGCCCTAGACATTGTGTACAATCCTCATGACATCATCAGAACCAAAAAGCTGGCACATCACAAATTATCAAACACAAAAAGATACAATTTTCCCAGAATGTCTTAATGTTTCTTCTTCTTCTTGTCGTCGTCCCCTGGCTAAAAGACTCCAGGGATCATCCAAACAGCCAAAGTACTTGAACACTGTGGTACAAATGCATCAGCTTGGGGATGAGAACATTTTTTATTACCCCGCCACATGGGCAGCCACACTCTGACTTCGGGGGGATTTTGAAGACTGATAATGTTATGATAGGAACTTGTCACGACTGAAGACAATGCATGTATAACTATGCAGAGCATAACATTTTGATGTAGCCTCGGTGTTCTAGCCTGTGTCAATTGGTCTGACACAGCTTTTAAGCCAAGGCGAAATGCTTCTTGTGAAGCAGAGAAAACAAAACAGTAGTCACATAGCTGCCAGCCGACTGAAGCCTAGTTTCAGTAAACGGGATTGAGGGGGATGGGCTGAAAGAGGCAGTAAGAGAATCATTTTCAACCTTTACTGTAGAGTTACAAATCTGCTAATTTATCATTGAAATCATTAATGTGCCATATCTAGACTTTAAGTTACAAGTTCTCAGGCTTGCTCACAGAGCCCCCCCCCCCCCCCCAACCCACATTAAAAGCAAAGAATTTAAAATTCAGACCTTTTTTTATTCTGGATTTTTTCTTTCATACAAATCTGGATTTCAAAGAAAATTTCTACAGTAAGAAAAATTCCTAGGTTGGCAGCTGTGACAGACTACTGGGAAGAAATTTTTTTCTCAAAAAGGCTATGTCAAAAGAGAGACACAGAAAAAAAGTTATTGAAATACCGAAACAGTACATAAGGGCAACAGACAAAATACCAAAACAATACATAAGGGCAACAGACAAGTATATCAAAATACCAAAACAATGTTGGCTTCTGTGACAGACTACTGGGAAGAAATTTTTTCTCAAAAAGGCTATGTCAAAAGAGAGACACAGAAAAAAAGTTATTAAAATACCAAAACAATACATAAGGGCAACAGACAAGTATATCAAAATGCCAAAACAATGTTGGCAGCTGTGACAGACTACTGAGAAGAAAAATTTTTCTCAAAAAGGCTACGTCAAGAGATAGATACAGAAAAAAAGTTGTTAAAATACCAAAACCATACATAGGGGCAACAGAAGAGTATATCAAATACCAAAATAATACACAAAACTACAATTTTCCAGAATGTCTTAATGTTTCTTCTTCTTTTCGCACCCTGGCTAAAAGACTCCAGGGATCACCCAAACAGCCAAAGTACTTGAACACTGTGGTACAAATGCATCAGCTTAGGGATGAGAACATTTTTGATTACCCCCCGCCACACACTGACTTCGGGGGATTTTGAGACTGATAATGTATGATAGGAACTTGTCACGACTGAATACAATGCACGCATAACTATGCAGAGCATAACATTTTGATGTAGCCTTGGTGTTTTAGCCTATGTCAATTGGTCTGACACAGCTTTAAGCCAAGGCGAAACGCTTCTTATGAAGCAGAGAAAACAAAACAGTAGCCACACAGCTGCCAGCTGACTGAAACCCCAATTCAGTAAAGGGGATTAAGGGGGGTGGGCTGAAGAGGCAGCAACAGAATCATTTTCAACCTCAGCCTTACTCGCAGAGCACCCCCCCAAACCCACATTAAAAGCAAAGAAATTAAAATTCAGACCTTTTTTGATTCTGGATTTTCTTTTTCTTTCACACAAATCTGGATTTCAATGAAAATTTCTACAGTAAGAAAAATTCCTGGGTTGGCAGCTGTGACAGACTACTGGGAAGAAAATTTTTCTCAAAAAGGCTATGTCAAAAGCAAGATAAAGAAAAAGAGTAAGTTATTAAAATACCAAAACAATACATAAGAGCGACAGAAAAGAGCAAATTAAATACCAAAACAATACATAAGAGCGACAGAAAAGAGTAAATTAAAATACCAAAACAATACATAAGAGCGACAGAAAAGAGTAAATTAAAATACCAAAACAATACATAAGAACGACAGAAAGAGTAAATTAAAATACCAAAACAATACATAAGAGCGACAGAAAAGAGTAAATTAAAATACCAAAACAATACATAAGAGCGACAGAAAAGAGTAAATTAAAATACCAAAACAATACACGAGAGCAACAGAAAAGAGTAAGTTATCAAATACCAAACAATACATGAGAAAGTGAACCTCATCACAGAGGACCCACAAAAAGACATAAAATAGTAAATAGGTAACACTGTGGAATGGAAAGGTGAAAGTTGGGTTATGCTCTTTGTACCATGGGTGAAACCAGAGCAAAGCAGCAAGACAGGGGGTCGTTCCACAAGGCCTCCTGGCCAGGTTGGAACACCTTGTCAGCCACCCCAGGGACAAGCCGCTCCCCCCCCCCCCCCCCCCCACCCCCCCCACCAGCTGAAGAATTTCTGCACCTCAGATATTATAATGTGGGCACTGTTCCACAGCATCTTCATGACCATGACACTTATAAACCGGCAATTCTGTTGTTTGAGAACCTGACACAGTGAACTAGTGGAGTTTGCATGACACAACATGCTGACAACTGGAAAAAATTGCTCGTGTTCATGGTAATTTGT
This sequence comes from Conus betulinus, assembly GCA_016801955.1. NCBI lineage: Eukaryota > Metazoa > Mollusca > Gastropoda > Neogastropoda > Conidae > Conus > Conus betulinus. The sequence continues at coordinate 391,815 of JADBJO010000826.1, read as the reverse complement.
GTTTATCAACATAAAAAAACCCACCTGAGGAACAGTGATTTTTTTTGACACAATATACACTTGTGTTTACAGGAGTTCTCTGTATCTGCCAAACTTTCTTCTGTTTTGAAGACTTTTTAAGAAATTAGTTTCAAAGCGAGGTGACTGCCAATGGAAATTGGAACAAATTTTAAAAAGCAATTAAAGTAAATCCACCAGTTAAATTAACAGGGACAAATAAATTAAAAGACAAAATACAACTTGTTACAACAATGAAAACAAATAGCAAACAATCACATTTCTCGTTTTCAGCACAAGATGGTCATTGAATCAAAATAAAAATTTGTCCGAATATTGTTTATCTTGGCTGAACAAGACTTATGAAGTGGAAACCCTTCATGTTTTGTCATGAAATTTTGTTTATACCTATTAACTGGTGGATTTACTTTAAATTCCTTAAAAAAAATTTTTTTCTTAAACATCCCATAGCACATAAATAGCATTTTCCCATCCACGTTTCAAATGGGGGTGGAGGAAAGGCTACAGGCTACGTTTACTACCCTGTTCCGTTCCACTTGCTTTTGTCTTTCAGTTGAACAAAAGCCATCAATACCATCTTTATTAAGACCTGTAACTTCCACCCTTTCCCTCGTCCAGCGAGTGGAAACTATGGTGGCAATTGCAATATCCTCAATGAGGAGATCTGCATATCAGATTTTACCCAACCGTCATGGCATTTTCATCAGCCAATTATTCATGATGGCGCTGACAGATGTCCAACTTGGTTACCCTATCTATACCTAACTGTAACATACAGTGAGACTGGAAATCGTTCAGTTATAGGATAGCATCCTCACTACTGAAGCTGCCTCATCTGTGTATGAGAGATTCTCTCAGACTCTGTGTATGAGAGATTCTCTCAGTGGTCTGAATAGAACACTTACTATGACTCAAGACTTGTTAATTCTGTTCTGAGACACTACTTTTATTGATTAAGAATCAAGATGCTGGTAACTTCTAAGCTTTTCACACACAAGCCCCTCCCCCCCCCCCCCCCCCCCCCCCCAAAAATCACTCTGCCAACTGACAAAGTGCAATATTCAGCAATTTTCTTTCATGCTCTTTTCAGGATTCTGGATCAGTCACAAAATGTTTTCCTACTCTTGATCAAAATGGTTCTTTCAGTGATGGCTGAAGACATACTATAGTTCCAAGACATTCCCGTGCCTTGGACCATACTTCTGGAACTTTCAATTGATTATTAAGGCCTTTCTATTTTTTCCTTCTTTTTTTTTTTTTTTTGCAGCCTTTAACCAAAGAAACACTCCCCAGTACTAACACCTTTACCATTCCCATCTGCGCAGGGTTTTTTTTTTTTCCTGCATATAAAAGAATTAAAAGAGAAGAAAAAAAAATAAAGCATACACACATCATATTATTTTGGACAGTCTAGGACTGTAGCCTCTGCACATAATGCTTTTTTACACAATGACAGCATAGCCATTAAGAGTCATAGCCACTGAACATGCACACCTGCATCAATTTTGGAACTAATATCACACACAGAATATGGATCGCATAACAGGTTTCAATCATCTTTACAATAATACAGGTAGGACAAAACATGTTTCAAAAATCTTATCATGGGCAGGGTCAAAACAGGTTTCAGTAGTCTTTACATATGAGGTAGCCTGGTTTGTGGTATAAATCCCTGAGAATTCAAATGAAAAAGCTAATTAGCCATGGTAATTCAGTATTTAATCTCACAAATCCTCTGCAGATCATGTATCCTATGATTCATCCACATTATGATTCATCCATGTTATGATTCATCCACGTTCAATTCCGAAAAATTACAGCACATTTGAGGACTCCTTTCACACCACATCCTCTCTCCATTTCCAGTCCCTCACCCCACATCCTCTCATCATTCTCCCGTCCCTTTCTTTTCCTGCCTATGACAAAATGGAACATAATTCATTACCAGTGTTTAAAATTTATGTGCAGTTTATATATAAATACACATTGATATTTACAAAGATATCTCAAAATCTCCGCGCGCGCATGCACACACACACACACACACACACACACACACACACACACATTATCACAGACAGCCCTACTGTTTTTCGAACCTATCAAAGCCATCTCTCACCATTCTGACAGCTTCACATCAAAATATACGTGAAACAAAATTCAATGAAGATTAAGCAAAACAGATAAGTCTTTATGAAAACTTCTATTACTTTAATACAGAAGACAGGCCTAAACGACATTTTCGACTGCTTCATACAGATCCTTCAGCAGATTCCCGTGACCAGCAAACGAGAGCTGATGGGCCAAGTTCAGCTGACAATACAAACCCTTGTAAATTACTTTCTGTACTAGTGCTGTTTTCTCTCCAGAAATGCAAATGAATGTTGAACTGGAAATGTACATAATATTTATCTGCTGCACGTCTTTTTTTTTTTTTTTTTTTTAAATTTTTTTTCCACATCCACTGATGGCCCATATCACAGCCTAAACATGCACTTCTGAGCACTCTCTACAATAAGCACTGAATTAAATTTGGCCCTCGAGGCAAGGCCCCCCCCCCCCCCCCCCCCCCCCCCCCCCCAACATTGATTGATAGCCTATATCACAGCCTTGACACACTCTTTGAAGAAGCCATTCTCGACCACAAGCATGGAATTAAATTTGGCCCTCTAGGCAAAATCCAATTCAAGACTTTCAAAGAATTACTTATATGAACTCTGTAGCTGCACACACAGTAGTCAGCAGTACTGATAAGGGTTACCAAACCGTGCAAAATACACAATAGATTCAAAGTGAGGAAAGATACGTCTTAGTGTGATGCTCAGTCTGCATTCACACCCAGTGACAAGATTTTCATTCACATAGAACTGTCAATACCAGGTATGATTTTGTTTTCTCAGGTATCAAATTTGGATTTTTATCAATTAAATAAAAGAAGAAAATTCATTATCTAGCATTAAGACAATTTGAAACATTCAATGTTACAATTTCTGGTGTGTATGTGTGTGTGTGTGTGTGTGTGTGTGTGTGTTTTGATAATTTCTGACTTTTTTCTTTTATTGATATTATTTTTTTAAAATGCTAGAGAACCAGGATAGTGATGGCCCCGATTTCTAAAGGAAACAACCTCCCCCCCCTCTCCAGCCTGCAACGCTCACCAGTGCAACAAAGGAAGCTAAGTGCCGCTGGTTTTAATCTTTTTTACACTTTTGCACACACAGTCAGGGTGCCCATCCATACACAACTGAACACGTCACCGGAGTATATACAAGCTCTCAGGCAATGACCAAGATCAACCTGATCTGGATTAGAAATGCACAGTCAAGATCAAACTGATCTGGATAATAAATGTGCAGTCAAGATCAAACTGTAGAAATGCGCAGTCAAGATCAAACTGATCTGGATTAAAGTACACACTCAAGGTCAATATTTCATCACTGCCTTGGTCCAGCATGCCAGATGCGAGTGCCCTAAGGCCAGCCGCTGAAATGCCCAAATGCCGACAGCTTGCTGAAGTGCCCAGAGGCCGACATATGGTTGATGCACCCCAAGCAAGCTGCAAGTTGTTGCTACGGCCAGAAGCTGCCGGTTGGGTTTGAAGCATCCCAAAGCATGTCCAGGAATGTTTGCTGGGCAGAGGCTGCACTTTGACCCTGCAACAAACAGCCCACCCTTCTTAGTCACTGCACCTGAAATTCTCCTCTATGCTAAGATGTGCACCTTTTCCCGTGCACCTTATCCTTGATGATCACTCAACTGATACTCTTAAGACATTAGTTTCATGCTCATCATTTTCATCCACATGTTTCCCTCGATTGTTACTTTACTTGCCGACTATTTCATTGGTCACCACCAGCAACAGAAAACATCTACATTAGGTAACTGTCTACACTTGACAATTAACAGCCAAAGAATTAAAACATGGCATACTGCTTTAAAACAATAGCCATTAATGTTTTAATCTGTCTTATCACCTGCCAACATTGTTTTGCATTTCTCTTTGGAATTCTGCTTTCAATTTATTTCAGAAAAAAAAAAGAAAACGGGCAATAGTATTGGCAGCAATAAATAAGAAGTCTTTATCTTTAAGTCTAATATTTCAAGTGTATCATGCTTTCAAATTCAACATGCACAAGAGAGTACATCATCAACATGAACTGTATGTATGTACTCTCCATGCACATCCCACACCAACCTTAGTATTACACAACAGTGCCAAGATCTCTGTCAAAGTAATGTCCTTTGTTAGTAAGTCTTTGCATATGTTTCACTCTTCACACACACGCATGCACACACACATGCACACACACACACACACTTACTTGAAATACTGTCCTGAGGACACCGTCATTTGGACCATCCACACATGGAATGAAGTGGCAACGATCAAGGTGACGACGTACAAGTAGTGATGGTCACCAGGTAAGGTGCTGGTGAACAGCAGATCATTGAATGGCAAGGGTCTGTAGAACAGGAGGACCCAAAGGGCGAAAGCAAGCCAAACCATGGTGGTGGTTCCTGGTTTTCATGGAAGACTGGGCAGCTATGTGGGTGCAGGGGTGGCTCAGCACTCAAGTGTGGAATTCGGCGAGCGAGAGCAGATGAGCCATGGGAAGTCCGTTGACGCCATAGGGACAGGCGTTCATCTGTGCATGGCCTTCACCTGGAGGCGGCCGTCTTCCTTCAGCACCTGACAGCTCTTCAGGTGACGGTGCGCCATGCCAGTCCACTTTATGCCGTGTTAATGGCTTCCAACTTTCAGGGCTGTTCTTGAAATGCAAGAAGCTGTAGACTTTTCCTGCTCTCTGAAGTTTGGCTAGGGTTTACAGAGCTTGCATAAGTTCTTGGCATATTCAGGCTGCTGTCTTCAAGGAACTCTCTTGGTCCAACAAGGGATGTCTTTGCTCCATGTGCTCGTGATGGCATCTCTGGTAGGCGATTTGGTGTCATAAACAGCTCAGCTGGAGTTATAATTGTGTAATTTCATCATGGGAGAAAGAATTGCTCGTGGTGGCATCTCTGATAGGCGATTTGGTGTCATGAACAGCTCAACTGGAGTTTATAATTCGGTAATTTCATCATGAGAGAAAGAATCATCCTACATGTTGTCATTCTTAGGTCTGCAGCTATGATCAAGAAAGTGATGAAAGGATGGAGAGATAAGAGGGAAGAAGGTGAGAAGGCATGAAAGGAAGGAACCGTGCTTTTTTTTTTTTCCTTTTACTGTACATCCACCTGTGCCATTCAATGGTACATGTTCATACTGCCATGCTAACAAGTACACTAGACCAGCTGGTGTTTTCAAAATGGTCAACCTGTTTATAAATATGTAAAGCTGTCATCCAAGCTGTCAGCTTTTCTTATCACATGTGTGCTCTTTTGATATTACTCAATTTGAGGATTAACTTCAATCAGGGCTATAACATCTTATAATTTTACAGCTAGGCTGTCAGTGTTCTCTGACATTGAATTCCATGTCAGACTTGCTACCATTGTGCAGCAGGCTGTCCAACAACCTGTCACACACGCCTGTTGTTGTAGAGCAGACAGTGCAACTTGGCAGTTTCATTTTTCAAAATGGCAACCTGCGCGCGCAACTTGAGGTTCTCCTGCTCCAGAAAGGCAGCACGGATTGCAATCTCCTCCTCCTTCTGGCGCCTTGCATCTCGTGACCGCTTGGCCGCCTCATTGTTTTTCCTGCGCCTTTCCCAGTATGCATCATCCTTCTTCTCCTCAGGAACCATCTTACCTTTTTTGGCATCTGCCTCAAAACCATCTTGAGAACTGCTGCTAGTTTCCGCCGAAGTGACAGTAGCTGTTGAGCTGGCCTTGCTAGTGGCACTTTCCCTCTCTTTCTTCTCCCTCTCACGTGTATCATGGCGTCGCTTCCTTGACAAAAGGTAAGAGGAGGTGCCAAGTGGTGTCAATGAAGGCTGTGTGGGGTCGTTGATGTTTGGCAAATATGCAGATGTTGGCGACATCACTGAAGAAGGCGACATCACTGAAGAAGGCAACATGGGATTGAAGAGCATTCCGCTATCTGTGGTAGAGAACATCAGATGTCTGTTCGACGACAATCCAAGATTGTCTACATCTACATCATTGACATTTGGCGTCACCTCAATGCCAGAGCCAGCTATATACGGAGTGGAAGGCACAATTCTGTCCTCAGAGAAAGTGCCAAGAGGTTGTAGTCTATGTTTTGGGTCGCTTTGCTGATTGTACTCTAAGTACTGAGTATGTCTGATGCTGGGGGAATCGCCACGGCTCTCATCTGACCATGGGATTGGTGGTCTATGCACTTCATGCATGCCATGATCCAGGTACTCCCTCTGGGAGCTATTGGTGGAAATTGATGTCCAACCACCAGCAGTGGTAGAACTAACACTGTGGGGAAGGTCTGCAGTCTGACAGCTGGTGGTGATGGTGCTAGCCGTGGGTGCTCCAGGAGACAAGTCATGCATTGGGACAAGCTGCGTTGATCGGTTGTCTGAACGCTTACTCAGGTCCAGCGCCCCTGAGTTCTCTGAGTCTGAATGATGCCTGGCATCATCACTATCTTCCTCCATAGTTGGTGATGGCATGAAGCTGCAACACACACCATTGGCACTCTTTACAATTGGTGTTGTAGTTCCGTCTTATGCATACAAAGCACCGCATTATGTTGGTTTAAAATCCTGTCTAATCTATACGTAATCTCCTCAACTGCCCTTTGTGTTTGGCAGATCCATCTGCTTCTGGTTAGGATGTATATGAAACAGGCATTTGCAATGAAGACAGACACCCCCCCCCCCCCCCCCCCCCCCCCCCCAAAAAAAAAAGCAGCTGTGGCAAAACGGTTAGCACTGCGGACTCACAACTGGGAAGTTGGGGGTTCAATTCACACCAGAGACATTGATTTGTGGGATTTGCCTACCCCGACTGGCTCCTACCCAGAGATGAGTTTGCTACGGGTTCATTTGGGAGAATGGGACCACACAGTCATTTTTCATCCACTTGATGGAAGAGTCACTTACTCCAACACAAGAGGTATCTGTGTCTCTTGGGCCTGGTTATTGCCATGATATATTATGAAAGTGTAGATACAGCCCTGTCACATAGTCTAAGACCTGAATGGAAATATACATCATCGTCATCTTTGTCTCCACCTCATCGATCAGCATTAAAAAAACAAACCAACCAACCCAGTCCCAAATTCTGTGGCCTTCATGCCTTGCTCTCATGGCCACCTCGGTTTTGATTGTCTCTCCACATCTGTGGCCCTAGTTTGGTTCTGTCAGGGTCACCAGTATCGGCAAATTCATGGGGACTGTTGCTGGATGGATGTGGTAGGGCCCTCCAGAGGGAGAGCTGCCTCACGCCGACACCATGATTAAGCAATTGTTGGTGTCTTTTTCCTTCTTCTTCTTTTTTCCCCTTAAATTTCTTTTAATCTCAATGTTTTCCATAACTTAAGGTAGCTAATTAGTTTATATAGCATCTGTTGTAATAACAATATGGTAGCCTTCCCCCATAAACCCCCCCCCCCCAAAAAAAACAAAAAAAACCACCCGATGTAAAAGCAGCAGCATGTTACGTGCAAGTACAACAAATGGTCCAGAAAACCCGAGTGCATAAAATTAATTGATAGAATATCTAGTATGTATAAAAAAAAAACAAAGAAAAACTCAAAGACTTGTCAGTTTTGGACTTTCTGTTAATCTTGTCACAGACACTAATAACATTGTGCTGGGTACCACAAGAAATTGAGAATACTTACAATGTCAGTTATGCAAAAAAATGATTTAACAGACACAAAGATACTATGTAATTACTACTGAATGTTCAAAAATGATGACAGACACAAGGATGGACTGTATATCAATATTCTGTGCTTGAATATGAACAAGAATGCACTGTATATCAATATTCTGTACTTGAATATGTACAACAGGCACAAAGATCAACTCTGTTTAATCAATATCTAAGGTTCAAAATAAAATCTTTTGAAGTGGGTGGGTGAGGATGGGAATGGGGATGTATCCATTCCCATCCCATTCAAATGCCTTTGTTGAGGAAGTGAAATAAAACCACTTCTTTACTCTGTCAACAGCAATCATTCATTAAAAATACACCTGCCCCTAGGTTTTAAAATCTAGTCAAGTAAAGAGGTGAAAATGGTATTTAAAAACGAGTCAATACAATAGACAAATGGACAAAAAAACAACAAATGATCACAACAAAAACATCTGAAATACATAGTGGAAAAAATCATTTGACAGGATCCAACAGAGAAGGAAAGAATGCAAGAATTGAATGAATTTATAAATGAATAATTACTTCTGAACACGATGTGTATACGGAGGAGAGTGGTGGAAGGAAGGAGGGGAACTGGTTTCACTGTTTGATAGCCTGCTGCTGACTCTTCCAGACACTGGGAAAAGTGGGATGGAATTGATGTGGAAAACTGGCAACAACAGAACCACAAAAGGATTAACACAAAATCTGCCCTGTGTGATCACACTGGTTTCAAAGGTTTACATTTCAATTCAGGATAACAAATTGCCTTGTGCACATGTTGCTCAAGCTTAGGACCCTGTGCAGTAGCAACACAAATTGATGGGTATGCCGACACTTCATGCAAAAAGACCACCACCAAAACACAAAAACCATCCAGCATAACCCTTGGAAAATCAAAGCATCAGACAGACTTTATGAATGGAGAACAGACCTGTACTTTTCATCATCAGTGCTACCACACCACACACACACACCCGGTCTCAGGAACTTAAACTGTCTCTGATGCTTTATTGGTAATAATTTTAGTAAATCAAAAAGCAATGGAACCTTGAGATTTTAAGTCACCACTTAAGCATTTCTTGAACTTCAAATGATTTAGTAATGGACACGCTTTTCAACAAAACCAGTTCAGTACACACACACACACACACAACCATTCACACTCTTAAAAAAAAATAGAGCATTTCTTGAACTTCAAATGATTTAGTAATGGACACACTTGAAAAAAAAAAAAAACCAGTTCAGTACACACACACAAACCATTCATACTCAAAAGAAAGGCCCGCCCTCCCCCCCAAATTATTATTGTGGCTTACAGAAGAACTCTTAAAGGATATCGATCATGCAAGGAAGGTCATTGATTAATTTGCAAGATTGTTAATCAGCTTCCCAAACAAACAAAAAAAAAAGGAAAAAAAAAAAGGTGATTAACACAAATCAGCTTCGCCATATTTTTGACATTAGGAATGTTTTCAACAGTCCGGATCTGAAGATAATGTTGCTTATAGCCCAGCCGACCACAAAGGGCCATATCAGGGCTGCCAGATCTGAAGCTTTTATTTTTATGAGCCAGTCTCCAGACTCGACCACACCTACAGCATGTATTTGGTATTAGTAAAGCTATAATGAAGGTTCATGCACATTACAACAATAAAAGCAAAAAACTCGAAAAAGAAGACATCATAAACAAAATAAAAAATGCCCATTGTTGAACTGCATGCAGACCAAGTGAGTGCACAAACTGATACAGTTTATAGATGCTTTGAAAACAAATGACACACCTCCCCCCCATCCCCCACCCTGGCATCTTATTACCAGATATGATCTCCAAATTCAACTGAAAATAATCAGGATTTATTCATACAAAGAAAAAAGGAATCTAAAAACAATACTAATACAATGATGAAAATTACTTGGAAACTACTTGCACGTTTTAAAGGTAGAGAGAGGGCTTTGGGAGAAATGAAAATTGTAAGCAGGTGCATGTCTCACTTCATGTACAGACATGCAGCTGCTAGAGTAAAAAAAAAAAAAAAAAAAAAAAAAAAAAACATGCACATTTTGTCAGCTACAAAAGACTAACATCTGAACAAGCAGATCGGAAACTGTTCTACTACTGTAAGGATGCAAGGTTACTATTCACTCAGGACTTGTTCAACCCTAGATGACACTGAGGTCCCTTCCTCACAAGATTTGCCATCACCATATAGTGCAGGAAATTACAAACTACTATTATTAAATGAAAAATAATCTGGGGGAAAAAAAAAAAAAACCATATAGATACCTTTGAAATGGATGTAGATCAGCTACCATTTCCTATGGAAACGATAAGAATCAATGGTAAAAAAAATAATAATTAAAAAAAAAGTACTGTTCCGTTGAACAACAGACAAATAACAAGACAAAACACGTCGCATTTCAACCTCTTTGGTCTTCCTCAGGCAATACAAACATACAAGACAATGAAAATGAGGAACAATCATTTATCTCCTAACTGGGTGATAACAACAATCATACTTATCATTATAATAATAATGATATTTTAATAAAGCGGATCACTTCCACAATAGTATGCACCACCACTTTTAGTAATAATGTGATGATAAAAGTTGTAGTATTAACAGTAGCAATACGGACAGAAGGGGAGAAAGAAGTGGGGGTTAGAGGACAGTCGAACAACATGGTTGTAATGGCAACAGCATGGTTGTAGTGCCAACAGTAATAGTGGCGATGATGATGGTGTTAATAATGATGATGATAGTGATAGTAACAATGGTCAATAGTAAAAGATAAAGATCTTTTAAGAAGGGCTTTCCATCAGTGAACAATAAAAAGAATGGTTTTAAGAGTTCTGTCATCCTACGTTCATACCTTACACTCTATGATAACATGCAGAGAAAACCCTATACCTCTAAACAGAGACAGAAAAGTGACTTTGGAAATCTTAAACCAGATTTCTTCCAAAACTATTTATGCTTTTGCCCAAATGAAAACAAACTTAATGTAAAAATGTCAAACTTGTCAACTACAGAAGTTGAACTAAAAATTATGAGTTGAAACCAGAAGTCCAATCACACACAGACAATATTTTTGTGTATGCTATAACCCTCTGTTTCATGTTTCATTATGACCCTAACCATCCATCTGCTACCAACATCCACATTTTTTTAAACAGATTATATGTGGGGAAAGAAGTGGGAAAGAATGAAAAATACAACTCGGAGAAGAAAGAGGAGTAGTAGAGTGAATTCAGACAGCAAGACAGGAGAGCATGGGGAGGTCCAAAATCGAGAGTGAATTTTTTCCGTAAAAGCTTTTAACGAATTTGATAAAGAATAGAAAAATTACAAAGAAACCAAATAACAAGATCCATGAACATAGAAAAGATGAGAAGAAAAGAAAAAAAAAAATGATTATCAGAATCAAGACCACAGAGGAAAAAGAGACAAAGAAAAAAAAGGAGGGGGGGGGGGCCCAGACAGAGAGAAAAAAAATCACATGGTGCAGAAGTCATTGCCACTTTTAAGGGGTCCACGGGGGATGCACACAAGGCTAACAGCTTAGAATTCTACATGGAACATACAATGTGTCAACCTACTCGTCTGGGTGTGGCTCTGGCTCCTCCTCTGCTGTCGCAAAGGTGAGATGCTGGAACAGCGCTGTGATTCCCACAGAGATCTTGTGCAGGAGGAAAAGGTGAGCTGGGGAGTTCGCACAGCACACAACTTCTTTGAATGGTTCAGATCAGTAGTCAATGCCTTTGGTTACTGCACACACACAAAATTTCAAAGAATTCAGATCATGACTTCTAGCAAAGCCTGTCATGTATATATCCTTAACGACTGTCTCAACATACAAAGAACCTGCTGCTGTTACAATGCCGGAGAGGCCAAGGGAGATAATTTGTACTTTTCAATGATTAAAAAAAATTAACATTTCATAACAATATAGAAAGCAATTACAATCTCATTATACAACAAATTAAAAGTCAACATTTTATATTGGGTACATATAAATCCTTGCACTCTGTACAAACAAAACTATAAGAATTAAATAAGAAAAAAACTACATAAATTCATATAGAAAGCCCCAACTGATAATGAAATTCAAACATATTTGTAACACGCAATAAATCTCACCCTTAACAGCATATCTACGTAATTCTATTCTAACACACCCCGCTATCTGATAAAAGGACAATCATCTGGTGACGATAGAAGTTCTCGAAGAGATCAGCAGGTGTACAACGCATGTACATCAGCTTTCAGTTTTTGGTTTCTACTAACCTCTGCGAATCGTAACCTGTCAAAGGGAACCAATACAAATAAACAATACTAGACAGTAGTCATCGCCCCTTTTCCGTTCTCTCTGTGTAATCATTTGATTTGTTACTACTCGCGGGGGGGGTGGGGAAGGAAAAGAAACAAAGTGCGGTAACTCCGCTTTAATGGAGATAAGTCCTCGTAATCGAATCATTGGTATACTTTGAGCATTGCTTCCTCCACACGAAACGGTATCAAACAGTGTGTAATACACATCAGAGTCGCGGGGGAAAAAAAAAAAAACCTTGCCCCCACATCTTTATTTTCCAACACAGGGCGTACATATATGTAAATAAACCATACAAATGGTAATGATCCCCACCGACGTACGGGGCTGGGGGCTGGGAGCAAAAAAAAAAAAAAAAAAATCGCGAAATTTACAGAACTGATTTTTTTTAACCGGGTGGTGGTATCGAATACAAGTCCTCATCAGCTGACGGAAAGATGTCGATGGACATGCGAGTCGTTCCGCACGCTCAAACTACCTAGGTATAAAGACTATATATAATACCACTTTCACCGACGCCAGTTAAAAAACTCTGGGGGTGGGGAACGGCTGCGATGGTGCCGAAATCAATATTTTACACACACACACACGGGGGGGGGGGGGGGGGGGGGCTGGAAAATACTGCTTTGTGTTGTGAAGAAATCGTGTGGATACACATTTCCAACATCAGGTGAGTGGAAGTTTTTTTTTTTTTTTAAACTTCTCAACAATTTTGTTTCCTCTTGTTGGTTGTGTTGAGAAGAAATCGTGTGGATACACATTTCCAACATCAGTGAGTGGAAGTTTTTTTTTTTTTTTTAAACTTCTCAACAATTTTTGTTTCCTCTAAGTTGTTCTCGCCTTAAACTTATTCAGAATACTCTCCTTGCTTAGTGGCTTATGCTTAGTACTTTGGACACCGCCGGTTTCTGATTCAACCTTTATTTCTTCCTTTCTCTCTCTCTCTGTTATCGCCCCATACACATGAGCGCATTCGAACACAAAACTGTTTTACAAATAAACACGGAAGTATTGAAGCGAAGCGATTAGAGCTTTAACTTTAAAAAAAAATTGCGAGTCTATCTAATGATCAGTTAAAAAGCGCCAGTATCTAATTCGTCTATGTTTAAATATTCAGCTAACACATAGGGTTATCCTCTGTGTATTCTCTGAGGGTTATCCTCTCTGAGTACAATAACTCTTGCACCCAACATCAAATTACAGGCCCGTAACTCCAAACGAATGCTGCTCACATCAAACCACCCAGCGGAAATTAAGGAATCCAGTCACACCGAGTATAATGTTTTGTCAACTCTTTCCCTTACGGAACTTTTAACACATCATACTCGGATGTATTTTTTATATTTTAAAGTTAAGTAACTTTCCCCCCTTTTTTTCTTTTAACGCTAGACAAATATTAAACGAATCGAACAGATAGCAACCCGACAGTCAAAAAAAATCATATCCAGGCAAAACTTAATTTTCCGTCGCACATCAATTTTTTTTTTCCCCTCTTGAAATCTTTTATGAAGGCTGTCTGACTGACTATATTTCCTGTGGCTTCACATCTCTGAATATTCCTTGTTTAGCATCAAACGTGCAAGCGAGCCAGCTGTAAGCCAGTATCATATCAGTAATGTGTCAGATAGCCGGACATCAAAAGGCCTCAGACGTGAACTCCACACTTTCTTGTTCATTTTTTCTTGACTCCAAGATTTCCAAATCGTTTCCAATAACGGCAAAGTCTTGGTTCAAACGTCCCCTTTCAACCTCTATCGAGCCTTCCCCCCCCCCCCCCCCCCCCCCTTTCAAATGTCCTATGCTCTTCAAAAGGAAAGTTCCTCTCTTCATGAGATACTTGTTGACAAAGAAGGTTTGGGAGCCATTCTATTCCTACAACATTTCACCGTTTTAGAAATTGAACTTAATACAGTAATTGTTTTGCCAGTACCACTGTGCACAATGTGGCCTCTTCATGTTCAAGGCATTAGTTTCTCCTACCACGAAAACTGAAATTTTTGGCTCCTATCTACCTTCAAATCTATTCAATAAATATACCTATTCTGAAATTCCAAATTCTTTACAGAGACAAAACAAAAACAACAAAAAAAAAAAAAAACAGCCCGAACATTGCATGCACAAATGCACTATTACAATTTTCATTTACACCCATGAATGGAAAACTTATAGAACATTTTTTTAATATGGCAAAAAGTAATACACCACCCCAATAATGAGTGATCTGATTGTTTTAAACCCATGTTCGATTTGCTAGTGGGGTCAGTGAGCGGAATCACTATTGAAAGGTGCCTTTGCAGGGTCTTCTCTCAAAAAACTCCTCCTCCCCATTAACAGTAACAAAACAACTTAAAAAAAAAAAAAAAATTCGGAAGTCACGAGTACAAAAAAAAGTTCCACACTACGTCGGTAAAAAAAAAAGAGGTGATTTGCACTATTGCAGACAAACAGCTCGTGTTTCTTTGAAAGAGCCAATCTTTGGCATCGATTCAAAAATAGAAGTTGGGGTGTCTCTGATCTACATATCAGTCATGACAACAACAACAAAAAATGTTTAAAAAAAAAAAAAAAAAAAAAAAATCTTACTTTAAAACTTGCACGTTGTTCCCAAGTCCAGCCAGAGATCTCAAGCGTTGAAGATGGCCAACTTGTCAGTTCTGCGTCTATATATTCTCGAATGAGCGATCATATGACTTAACTCTTCTGCACAACTTTGCGTGCTTGACAGCTCAGATGGTAGAACAGAAGACTGTCTGTCTGTGACTACTCTTTGGGACGTAGCTCAGTGGCAGGACGTTCACTTCCAAAGTGTTAGGATGGAGGAACGGTCCAAGTTATTTTATATAGCAGATGTTACCGTAATCTGTTAACGCTTTAGAATCCTTGCGCGCGCAAGTCGAACCAATCAGCGTTCTCACAAGCGCCGTTGGCTTCTGACAGCCAATCAGAACGGCGGATTCTTGCGGTGCGAAGGCTCGTTGTCGTTCTTCCGTTCCGTTGAGCTTCGTGACGTCAAATCTAATCTATAGCGAATCCTGAGAGAGGGCGACACTAGGCTACGACCGTAGGGCGAACTATCTTTTGTCAGAGTGAAAGTGTCCACCAAGCCGATGCAATGGTGAAACTCGCCTTTGCTGAGGCCCTTTTAGTTTCTTGAAGTTTTCATCGTCTTGAATGATTGTTTCATATCACAGTGAGTTGACCGAGTCGCTTGTTTTCCCTAGTTTTGTGTTTCTGCTTTTGTTTTTTGGGAATCGTTTGCTTTTCTTCCTCTTCAAAATTCTTTCTCTTAATTCGGACCAAGTGCACACAAGTATAAAAACCATCCTGATTGTCTCGTTTATTTGCGCTCATATCAAAAGATAATTTTGTGATGCAGTTTGTTTGGCCATGGTAATTTCTCAAGTTCCCGGAGGAGACAAACGTTTCATGTCAGATTTATAAGGTGGAAATAATTCGGCAAGTTTTTCGTGGTTTTAAAA
Organism: Conus betulinus; assembly: GCA_016801955.1. Classification (NCBI taxonomy): domain Eukaryota; kingdom Metazoa; phylum Mollusca; class Gastropoda; order Neogastropoda; family Conidae; genus Conus; species Conus betulinus. Next base: position 376,210 of record JADBJO010000826.1, on the reverse strand, counting down.
TATAACCTGGTTCCTTTGGATCTGTGCAAGGATCTGATTCGTGGCTGTCTTGGACATTGTCAGGCAAGCCATTCCCATGTAATGCAGGGTAAAATACGTTTTCAAACCGGAAAAAAAAAATCGACAAAGACTGGTTCGAACTCGTAATCGTCAGCTCTTAAGACAGACGCTCTATAATTTGACGCTTCCTTTTTTTTTTTTTTTTATGGTAAACCACAACCTGGTGTGTCCCTCGAGCTTGAATGGGCTCATGAACTAAATTACGTCTTAGACTGTCTCGTTCTGATCTTTGTTTCTCTCTCCCCCCCCCCCCCCCCCCCCCCCCCCCCCCCCAACTTCAACTGTGTGTGTGTCTGTGAGTGTGTACGCACGCGCGCGCGCGTGTTCAAGATCCCCCCGCATTCAACTCACTCTCTCTCTCTTTTTCTCCGTATGTGTGAGACTGTGAGTGTGTACGCACGCGCGCGCGCGTGTTCAAGATCCCCCCGCATTCAACTCACTCTCTCTCTCTTTTTTCTCCGTATGTGTGAGACTGTGAGTGTGTACGCACGCGCGCGCGCGTGTTTCAAGATTACCCCTCTGACTTTTTTCTACAACTCGGTACCTTCTCTCATACCCCTCTCCACCCACCTGCAAATAATTTATATTTGGGGGGAGTTCACGGCAGTCTTTGCATCACTGTCACCCACCTGCAAATAACTATATTTGTTGGGAGTAGGGGTTGGGTGGCATTCACGACATCATACCATTCACAACACTTCGAGAGTCATTGCTGGTTGAGCTCCCTGTTATCAACCCCCCATCCCCCCCCCCCCCCCCCCCACACACCCCCCCCCCCCCCCCCCCCCCCCCCCCCCCCCCCCCCCCCACACACACACACACTCACACACCTCCGCCTCCCCGTCCCACTTCCTGTCAGTTGGGTACCCAAAGGTAATGACGTAAGGCTTTCGCAATCAACCCCGTCCGCGCTTACAAACACACGCACACCCCAACTCTCTTGAACTACCTCATTGGTCGCCACCGTCGCCATTGTTGCGTCCTATTACGGTCTGGGTAAGGCTGAGGTGTCGCCGGTGTTGAGTTGAGCTACGGACTGAACTCAGTTGTAGAACAGATTCGCCTGGGTTTACCACCGTCCAGACAGACACAAGACGCACAAAACACAAACTTCAGTTATCTCTGGACACTGCCCGCACGACTGCACTGCCCCTCGTCCGGCAAGTTAGTCACCTTCACATAAGCATGCACTAGAATTAATAATACCAACGTCAGTCGTTAAGTTTTGTCAAGAGGCTATCGGGGACCACAAAGTACGCCCCCCCCCCCCCCCCTCCCCCCTCCTCTCTATAGGCTCCGCCCTTTGTAGGTCACAATGACATAGCCTGATATCAGTATGGCACTATTGACATGGACTACAACGTCAGCAATAGTGAATCGCAGCGTCAAATTCTGACAGGTCGTGGCCACGCCTTTTCGTCTGTCTGAACACGCCCCTACCCCTTTGATTGGCAGGACTGAAACGGTTTGGCAGTCGTTCTCGTTCGTGATGTTTATGACAGAGTTTCCTCCCTTGCCAGCAGCGCACGCGGCACCGACGCGCAAAGTGTGGGCGATGGCAGCCTGCCTCAGGCATGCCAGACAAAATGGCCGACCCCGATTGGTTCACCAATGGTAAAGTCCTCCAACTAGTACATAAATGAAGTTGCAAACATTGCCATTTGCCATTTGGCGGTTACCCCGAAACACAACCAGCCGTTGTTGTAGGTCTGGGTCACTTGGCTTCCCTTCTTAACTCGGCGCCTTCTTTCACGCCGGCGTTTAATTCATGTAAATCCGAGGTCAGCGGTGTAAACTTTCAGTGTTACCCCTCCCCCCCCCTCTTACGTATGGTTTCTGGGATTAAAATATTTCTGCGATCCCTATGCCATCCCATTCAACTGTTCTTGTCTCCCCTGTTGATCTGTCTGACCGGTGCAAAGAAATGTCGCGCTCTGTGAGGATACAACCTCTTCGTTGCAGTTTTAGGCACCTTAAATACTCCGTCGGGTGGTCAAAAAATCATCTGCCTAATGTAATGTTTACCAGAGAGAAAAACAAGAAGGACAACAGCACAGTTGGAAACTAGTAGCTGTGTCAAGTTGGGGAGGAAGGCTACAATGAAAGAGTGGTGTGTAGTGGGAGGTTCCGAGTGATGTGATGGAACTGTCAATCATCCTCTCAGCAGTACCATCACCGGCAACTCGGAGGATGGTGGTAGGCGGGGTGGGGATGGGGACTCGTGGAACCAGCACAGAGAGAGAGAGAGAGAGAGAGAGAGAGAGAGAGAGAGAGAGAGACAGACAGAGAGACAGACAGACAGAGAGAGAGAGAGAGAGAGAGACAGAGAGAGACAGAGAGAGAGAGAGTGTCAGTGTGTGTGCCGAAACCAAGTGCAGCGCGCTGTACCGCTAGTCTTAAGCCCCTCCCACTGAAGCAGGTAAGTGTTAGGCTGGAAGCGCTGCCGAGCTTTAGAGGCGCGCCTTCTGAAAGCCTTCAGAACCCGGTGGCACAACACACAACTGTTCCCTTAAAACTGCCACATCGGGCAGTCTTGCGTGGCATGTCAACAGTCCGCTGAACGAGTCGGCGGTCGAGAGGACTGAGGCACTGGCAAGTTGGGGCAAGCGGAGGTGTTTGTTTCGCAGCACACTCTAGCGGCGAGTGGAACGGGGCAATGGCGAGAGGGATCGTTAGCGAAACAGACGTGGCAAGTTCGGGCTCGACAGGTCGAGACCACTAATGAGGCCCGCACACGTAGCAAGTTTCGGGTTTTGGCGGGCTGGGCAACACGGTTTCAAGCATTGGCCGAGCCTGTCCGTTGTATTGCGAGGGGGGGGGGGGGGGGGGGGGGGGGGGGGGGAGAGGGTTAGCACGGATTTTTTTTTGTTTTTCTTCATCTTCTTTTTAGTGTCCACACTCATCATGATTATTCCGACATTTTTGTGTGTATGACCTTTTTTTTAAAATCCCGCCATTGATGAAGGCAGCCATACTCCAACTTCGGGGAAGACGCATGCTATGTGTAACGTGTCATCCATACCAACGGCCAAACTGGCATTCTCTTCCGAAAGTTGGTGATGGGATTTTACGTGTGTGCAAAATGTGTGTGCGTTCACACGCGGAACCTCGGTTTATAATAATAATAATAATAAATGAATACTTATATAGCGCCTACTCTCGACTAGAGACCAAGCTCTAAGCGCTTTACAATCCACACTCGTTTACACAACGGGCTGCCTACCTGGGTAGTGCCGACTGAAGAGTTGCCAGCTGGCGCTTCATTCAGTCGTTTCCGATGTCATCCAGTCAGTATCGTTCAATATCGATCACTCATTTTCCTTACTTCCTTCATTCTTTCCATTTCTCACGCAGGGTGCATACTATGTGTAACGTGTCATCCATACCAACGGCCAAACTGGCCTACTCTTCCGAAGTCTTATAGTATCTCATACGAAGGACTGTGTGGGGAATGGAGCCAGAACCAGGGAAAAATCCGCCCTATACCGGAACGGCCCGGTGGAGATGCGAACCCGCAACCCCAATATTACGAGTCCGATGCTCTACCAACTGAGCTGTTCAAATGTTTGTCATGGTTTCTTACGGTTTTCTATTTCATAAAAATAAAATGAAATAAAATAAAGTCGTCGTTTATATCATCAAAAAGTGATTTAGAATTAGAGTGGATCTATTCCTTTAAATACGTTGCAGAAATTTCTCGTTGAATTGCGACTGCACAGTTTTGCACGGTCTTATCAAGGAAGTCTCGCGCAATTGAAACGCTTGCTTAAATTTATTCAGCTCGTTGCAAGACAGAACTGACAGGTGGAGTAATTTCGTCAAAAGCCCCTCCCCCCACCCCCCATCATTTTTTGGAGCAGCTTTCTGTCTAGTCATTGATTGTTTTATAATTTTTTTTTTAAAGGTGGGCGGGAGAGAAAATGCTTCAAGACATGAGCACGACTGATGGGTTCAGATTTTTTTTTAAGAACAATATTTTCACTTTCTTGCTTATTCACGCCCCCTCCCTCACCCCCTCCCCTTTCCCAAAACAAAGTATTACCAAAAAAAAAAAAAAAGTTTGAAGCTTTCCCATATACCGTGCGCCGATCATCTGCACAGTGCAACAAGTGAGGAAGTGCACAAATTAACATCAAAGATAGTCTTTTGTTCTTGAACTCTGTCAGACAGCACCTATGTCAAAACGGGCAATTTGTCCAGCAGAACGCAAAGCAGAACAGACAACAATACCTATAGCCTACAGTTTATTGCAAACAAACCTTTAATGGGGCAGGGGAAAGTAAACAGTGACCAAACAAGAACAACAAATCTGGGTCCCACGATGAGACAATTCACATCTGTTAGCTCCAACGAATCGGTAATGCATGTGGCGCCTAATCGCCTGGCTTAACTGTGCAATACTTTACTGAGGAAACTCGGTGACCAAGCATGCCTCAGTAGTGTCTCCCACTGACCGAAATGCCTTCCTCCATGGGGGCGCCAGCCTCACACGGTGAACCGAGTACGGGGCAGAGCAGTCGGCCTGTGACGGCCCGCTTCTCTGTCAACCAGCGTTGGTCCTTGGCAGGGACAATGGTGGCCATGGCAGAAAGCCACAGCAGCCATAGCCGCCATCTAGTCACGTCACCAGGACCGTTGACCGTCTCCCCCTTGATGTCGTAAACCAGTCCTCCAGCGACGGGCCGCAGCAAGTGTGTGGTCAGGAGGCACAGCTGATGACACGCCGTGCGGACAGGACCCTATAGCCCACGGACCGACCACCCGAACGTCACGTGACGACTCTCTAATCCCCGTTGACACATTCATTAGCAGACACCCGGCGTGGCACGTTCATGATCCAAACCTAGGCCACGCTGACATCCCCGCTCTGTGCTGCAAGCTGAAACGGCTGGTGTCCACTGGTTATCTTGCTTCCGAGAAGGGGGGGGGGGGGGGGGGGGGGGGGGGGGGGGGGGGGGGGGGGGGGGGGGGGTAATTAAGATCATCAGTGGCTGCAAGCTGGCCTTCAGAATTACCTAGCGTCAATCTGCAACTGAATATTGTTCGACATCACTTTCATTTCTTTAGTAAGACTGCTCCATACTCAAAAGCACTGGTCTCCCCCCCCCCCCCCCCCCCCCCCCCCCCACCCCCCACACACACACACACACACACCAGTATAGCAGCTTTACTTCAAGTACATCTAGTCATTCCAACCGACCACTGCTGCATTTGGTCACCATAAACATTTTTGTAATTCTTGGACATTTGATCCTTTGAATATCAGTCTTGAATGGAAATTACCGAACAAGTACAGCAACTGTTGCTGTCAATATGAAATAAATAGGCGCCCATAACTCCAAAAGAATACTGCTTGCGACACCGAATCGCCGATCAGAAATGAGCACAGAGCACACAGAGCAAACAAGGAGACAACCGAATCGTCCTTCAGAAATAATAACACGGGACACACAGAACAAACAAGGAGACATCTGGGTGATCTATATTGTCATTTCTGCTAGAAGATTCGATTTCGTAAGCAACATTTGTTTGGAGTACGGGCGAATTTTATCATGGGAGCAAGGGTTATATCCTATCTATTCGTTAATTATTGTTTACTGTTCCCTGCCTCATTTAAGATTTATTTTCGGTTGTTAAATTGATTAGCAAGCCAAACGGGTGCATCTTTCAACCGAATCGAAAGTAATCCATCCGACTTGCTTTGAAAACATGCATTCACAAAGTAAGTCCTCTTTCTATAGCGGTTCCACATCTGTTGAGCTAGCCCCAACCCCACAATGTTTTAGGCAACATGGATTATTAAAGGAAAAAAGAAAAAAAATGGGGGGGGGGGGGGGGGGGGGGGGGGGGAGAATGTTTGGTAGACAGGTACGGATGCCTTACCTTGAAGGCAAGCACACGCTGTAGGTGACTTTAGCTGATGATCCGAACAAGTGCTTTCCCCTGAAAGAGGCTGGAAGTGTAAGTGTTATCTTAGTTATCTTACGTGACTTGTTCGGCTCGTCACTTCTCGACCACAACCCCGTGTTATTATCTCTCTCTCTGTCTGCCTCTTTCTCTCTCTCTCTCTCTGTGCGCGCGCGCGCGCGTGTGTGTGTGTGTTCCCGGCAGCCAATAAGAACTGTAGGGTGGCGGCAAAATCTGCGGTCGGTTGGCGGACAGGAAACAGATTTACTTTGATCTCATACACATTACACAAGTAAAACCTGTTTTCCAACGATTTATTCTTGACGTGGGAGGAGGAGGGGGGTGGCAAAGCGATCTTTGTGTGCCAGTCGTTCCAGTCTCGGTGAACCCCACTGCTGTTTGGCTCACTGACCGCTGAGCCCAGGTCCCGAATCTCCCAAGCCCGGATGACTGCCCTTTGTGTCAGTTATACTACTAGAGTCCACGATCAATCCCGCCATGTCCACGACGTTTTACGACATCGTTCTCCACTGTCGCTAAAAGTCCCCCTGTAGCCCTTTATCTTCCTAATCTGGTGATCGTTTCATAGGATAGGACTGTAGGGAGGAAGCAGGAAAAAGCCTTGTCGACATTCTGTTAAAACAGTTTTGGACCAATCGCTTTATTCAATCAACGATGTATCACTGCATCCATTCTCGACAACTGTTCTCTTCTCCGCATTCTCCGCCCTCCTCTCCCCTCCCTCCTGTCACGCGCCCTATGCCCGACACCACCTCTTTCACCACTGTCCAATGTTCCCTCTCCAGCGCCCTAACAACAACAACAACAACAACAAAAAAGAGAGAGAGAGAGAGAGAGAGAGAGAGAGAGAGAGAGAGAGAGAGAGAGAGAGAGAAACTGGACTAAGGATTTGAAAAGCAGCTGAGGTGAGGTCATCATAATCGGTCACCGAGTCTTCGACCCTCACACACCCTTCCTTCCACCCCCTCCCCCTGCTTCCCCACCCCTCTCCCGTGTGATTGAACATGCAGTGTCCAAGCCGAGGTCATCGTCAGGGCGGTGACAGGTCAGCCGGTCGAGCTAGCACTGTCATTATGGCCGCCTGAAAGCAGAGATGGGCCGCAATATTAAACGAGCGGAGCGAATGACCACGAGGGTGGTGGAAGAGGAAGGGGGGCGGGGGCCAGCCGCAGGAAGGGGGGTGGGGGTGGGGCGGTCATCAAAAGGGGGCTGTCACTACGGCTTCCTGATAACTCCTCCCTCCCTCCGTCTTCTTTGTTGCTGTCATTGCCGTTTTCTGCCACGCATGGACTGGTTTTCCATATTACCCCCTCCACTGGCCCCCCCCCCCCCCCCCCCCCCCCCCCCCCCCTCCCCTCAGCCACATGCGGTCAGTATCATTACTTCGTATCTCACCCTTTCCTAACTGGTCTATGGCAACGATAATGTAGAAAGGGAATTCCTAAGTGGTTAAAAAAAAGGGGGGAAATAGCATCATGTATATTAAGGCAAAGAAATGAAAGCCTCGGGGACACACACACACACACACACACACACACACACACACACACACCACACACACAGAGAGAGAGAGAGAGAGAGAGAGAGAGAGAGAGAGAGATTGCAATCATAATTTCGATTCTGAGAACACGCACACTTGGTCAAATACACCTGAAGTAAGGAGTAAAATGAAAGGAACCCGATTTCTTTAACATGTACACGCGGTCTAACAGATCCTGACCAGTCGTTTCCTAGGAAAAAAAATACACACAGTTAAGAATGAATGGAAAGTAGACAAGGAATGACCTCGTGGGGTCCAAGTCGCGAGAAGGTTCCCCGCTCTTTAGCAAAAGATTTCCACCTGACCCCTTCTCATCTTCTAATCAACCGTTTCAGGCAGACTGTTTATCTCCCCTTAGTATTGCTGTTCCTGCTAAAAGTCCCCTGTCTTCTTGTGCTGTGTTTCTTGTCTCGCTTTCCTTACCTCCCCCCCCCCCCCCCCCCCTCTCTCTCTCTCTCTCTCTCACACACACACACAGAGGGAGGACAGGGCAGGATGAAAAAAAAAAAAAAGCTGTAAAGCTTATTCTTTAACATTCAGTAAAGATCATTTTGACATGACACACGCGCGAGCGCGCACACACACACACACATGGGAACCGCCGATTTGTCGCACGTGCGACAAATCAGCGGAAAAGGGGGTGTGCTGAACCGCCGATTTGTCGCACACGCCGATTTGTCGCACGTGCGACAAATCGGCGGTTCAGCCTCACGCTGCTTTGTCCCACATGTATAGAGATATGTGTGTGTGTGTGTGTGTGTGTGTGTGTGTGTGTGTGGTGAATGGGGGAGAGAGAGAGAGAGAGAGAGAGAGAGAGAGAGAGAGAGAGAGAGAGAGATGAAAATGAAAAATGAAACGAAAAATGAAATGAATGAAATGAAACATCTTTTAATTATTTTGCAAAAATAGCAAATAGCTTTCAGGAGACCGTGGGAACCTATAGTACATTGGCGCCACGCATTCTCTCTCTCTCTCTCTCTGTCTTCTTTTCCTCTCTCTCTCGCATTCACACACACACACACACACACACACACACACACACACACACACACACCTATACATGTGCGACAAAGCAGCGTGAGGCTGAACCGCCGATTTGTCGCACGTACGACAAATCGGCGTGTGCGACAAATCGGCGGCTCTCACGCACACACCTTTCTGAAAATTTGAATCACTAGTTTCAGTTCACAGCATTTTGCAACTGTACCTCTAAGTTAACCGCTGCTGTTACACTGTATACTCTATCAGTCATAACAACACACCCAAATGTTCAGTCTGGTACTGCTACTCGATCACCGAGTCAATGTGTGGCGATATTCGTGCATAATATGACCGCGCAAGTTCAAGCCTGCGTAGTGCGAAAAAAAAAAAAAACCAGAAAAAACAAACAAAAACCTTGATCGAAGAAGACAGAAATGAACGTCAGTGTAAACACTACCTAAAGAAAAAGCAAACCATGACGACAATGATCAAACAAACGAGGAACGATGCGTGCTCCTTTTCAGGTGTCCAGTGAGAGCAGTCCTGCCAAACAGCGGTCCTCAGGATGAACCCGACCGACGCGGCTCTAACCTTCAACGATCCTACGTCAGCAAGTGGCCATAACACAAAAGAGGAGGAAAGAGAACTCCCTCTAAAAGGATACCAAGCTGGACAGCCTCAGCCGCATGCAGGCTGTGTGTGCGTTAGTGTGTACGTATTACTCGGAATGATATATATTACATCTTGGTATACGGGTAATATCACCTTTTGCGGATTCCCCCCCCCCCCCCCCCCCCTTTTTTTTTTTTTTTTTTTAATGTTTTGTTGTCGTTACTGTTGTTGAAAATTACAGAGATAGGCTACAGCATGAAAGTGACTAACTTCCAATATTGAAATTAGTTCGAAAGCAGTATTCTTCCTAATATTTATCTGATTAGTTCGAAAGCAGTATTCTTCCTGATATTTATCTGATTTTCAAAGTTGTTGAGTGATACTGGTTTGGCAAGTTGGTAAAACGAATTCAAAAGGTTTATGACCGTGTTGGAGAGAAAACACGCGCAAAGAATTGGTTTCAATACATGGAGCTACGCACAGCAGTGTACACATCCGGTTAGGTCCGCCATCTTGGTTTTTTGTCTGCCGCTGATTGGTCAAAACATGGATGACGAAAGTGTTCCTGTAAACCTTGTCGTCTGGCAACACTTGAATTTAGACTCACATCATACACTCACATCATATATACTGAACCGTTACTCCAAGCATAATGACAAATGTGACTGTAGGTGATTGATTTGTCCACACAACAAACCAACAGAGCTTTGTGCTGAAACGAAGGACGCAAAATCTTGCCCTCAAAGTAGGAAGCGATGCCAAAATACTTCATTAGAATAGCTCTACTGGGACAATTTAGTACGCGGTCATTGTTGAGACAAAATGTGTTAAGATGCAGTTAAGCACTCAAATAGAGAGGCTGTGACTGTACAAGTTTCGGTTCAACTCAACAGTCGGACACTGTATGCAGACGACAAAATCGAAAACACGCAAACGGAAGTGCAGACGAAAAACCAAGATGGCGGACCTAACCGGATGTGTACACTGCTGTGCGTAGCTCCAACCGTTTTCAATAGTGAAAAAAAAAAAAACGTGTGCAGGGAATTGGTTTTCACCCAAAAACGTACTTTTTTTTTTTCATTGAATATACTGTAGTTGTTATGCTCCTACAGCAAGCAGATTCGTGGTTTTGACATGATAGTAACAAAAACAAACAACCAACCAACCAACCAAAAAAAAAAAAAAAAAAAAGCATCACATTTCTTCGCGCAGTTAGATATTCAAAGATGGACCAATATGGTGATTATAGTTGCTCCTCTTGATTTTAAGCTATTCAAGCCAATGGCTTGTTTTGTACATCATTTATGGATACCGATTTTCAACAAGTAACAGGCTTCGTCAGATTTGGGGACCACGCCACATTACTATGACTTGATATGACGACATAACGACCACAAGAAATTCAGAATTAACACCACATTACTATGACTTGATATGACGACATAATGACCACAAGAAATTCAGAATTAATTCAAGGAGTTTCTCACTTGCAGGCGAGGAAAAGTTATGCCCCGCCAATTCATATGTCAAATTTAAATCGCGCCTAGCGCCACTGTCGTTCCAAACAATTCACGTTATATTGCCAAAAAGCGTTGGCATTTTGACACATTTTGTTTGCAGTGTAGTAGTAATATTTCGTACGCGTTCAATCACCAATTACCGTCGACTTCTAACCATGGCCAAGTTAAGAAATTTTATGAAACTTCCTTTCTAACCCTTCCCCACCAGCCCATCACGCTACCATGGAAAAGGGTTTCTCTGCCGTCTCACAGACCCCCCCCCCCCCCCCCCCCCCCCCCCCCCCCCCCCCCGGACTTCTTCAAGAAGGGGGTATAATGTGCAGGGGAGAGGGGCGAAAAGAACTATTTCCCTTTCGATTGAGCTTTCACATTAATCGACAGACACATGCGTTTTTGAATTTATTCGTAGGATTGATCACACATCGTGAATGTCACTTTTTGGTGGCCGAATTTTCAAAGTCAGCTTGGACTAAGAGGCGGAGAAGCGGGAGTAGAGTAGGTGGATTGTTGGCTGAAGGAGTGAACATAAATCATTGACTGGATTTTGTTAGTTTGTTTGTTTTTGTTGTTGTTGCTGCTGAATCTGTCTTCAGTCCTTTGTTTCATCATGCTGGCGAATCGGAGAAATCCCCTGCACAGCCAGGGGCCTTAACTCTGGCCTTTGTCTCGCCTTCGGACAATTTCAACCTATCGAGTTTTCTTTCAGTCAAGATCAAGGAAAATGTCGCACAGTGCTCTGAATGTTTCAAGAATGTCAAATGGAAACTAAAGTTTTGAACGGTGGGGAATTGTCAAAGACGCGTTGTGGGGGGGGGGGGGGGGGGGGGGGGATGGACGAGGGGTGTAAAAGCCCATCAACTATTGCTTTGCTGACAAGAAATGAGATCTGTAACTAATCCGTGTTTACACCGTAGCGCTTACCTTTCCCATTTAGTTGGTGGGTGTCCACAGACGTAGTGGCAAGCGAAAGGCCGAGAAGAGATGCTTGTAACACCTGCCGTTCACTCAGGGGGCACTGTAGGTCTCCAAACGATGGTCCCTCAAATCCTCAGTAAAGACAAAACAAACTGTTGTTTGTAAGATTACCGCGACTGTGAAACCACAGCCTGTTACTTAATCTTGCCCTCACTGTGAACCAACAGTTCGTAAGATCACCTCACTCGCACTGAACAGTTGCCAGCACTGTGCAAGCTACTGGGGCAGCACATGAACTGAAGCAGGTGCGTGAGCAAGACAATGACCTTGTTTACATGACGGCAGTTCACCTATATTTGCACATGTTGCACGTATTTCTTGCCTCCTGCCACGCAATGTGACGTGATCACAAATGGAAAAGAAAAGAGTGGGAGAGAACGGAGAGGGTAGGGTAAAGTGGGGTGGTGGTGGGAGTCTTACAAGCTCTTCTTTTTTTCTTTTAAAGGAGACCTGGAGAAAAAAAAAGTTTGGTTTCTAATGTAGCCTCTGTCCGTTTCAAATCCTCTTTGTCTTTGATATGAACAAGATAAATGGTAACTCAGACGCCTCAAAACGGAAATTTTTTTTCGATTTATGATCAGCCGTTTTCTTTGCCCCCGTTTGCCAAACAGTAACGTCGTTGGTAGGCAGGGAGCGCGCTCGGCGATTTCACATTCGCACCGTAGCTACAAAGATGGATTTGTGCTGATATCGGATGATGATACAATACCTTGTAACTAGCAGCGCGGCCATCAAAGCAATGTTGGTAACAAGTGAGCATTTTTTTTTTTTTTTACAAAAGTCAGGAGAAAAAAGAAAAAGAAAGAAAGAAAAAAAAGCCTCACCTGGGATTTGATTGTCGGCTCAGCAGTTCAATTTTTGATTGTAATGCTTTGCGGGAATGGGAATAGATAGAGAGAAACTGGGGGCAGAGAAAGAGAAGGGAGGGGGAGGGGGAGGGGGGAGGGATGAGGAAGCGGGGAGGGGAAGCAGAGCTGGGCAAGACTTTTTTTCCCCTCGCACTCCAGTTGGTAATACCTGGAGACGAGTCGGGTGTAAGGAGAGAGAGGGCAGAAAGGAACCCAACATACCCGAAGGAGAAATGTTAACGACCGGCCTAAATGACAAAAGGGGTTTGAAAGGCAGGGAGGGATGGGGACAGGGGTGGGAGTGGGGAGCTTGGTTGTGATAGAGGAGAGATTGGGTGAGGGTCTTTGGGGGTCCCAGCTAATTTCGGTTGTAATTCACCGAGACAGCCATGAAGTGGCTTCGGCGGTCGGCCAGGTGTTCAACAACAAGAGTTCTGTGAGCAAAAGAGTATTAATTGTAGAAGCGTATTGATAGCCCCTCCCATCCCCGCACACTCCCCCGGCTCAATACTCTCCTTGCATACTTGTCGCTGCCCAATACTCCCCTTGCTCGATACTCCTCTGTTAAATATCCCCTTTACTCAGTATTCCCCGTGCTCGTTACTCCCCCGCCCACAACAGAAAAACTCAATTGTTCTGTGGTGGGGGTGCAAACGGAAATCTTTCCTATATTAGAACTAAAGACTGCAGCATGCGTGGGCGCGCTCGCAGACACGCACCACACCGCACCGCACCGCACCGCATCACACACACCACACACACCACACACACACACACTCCATAGACAAGCAGGGGGAATACTGGAACAGGGAGAGTATCAATACGGGGCAGCATTGGCTGATTCCGATTGGAAAGCTGTCTGCGATCAAGAGTTTTGACGGCGGTGAGAGGGGCGTCTGTCTGTTTACTGCGATTAAGTCACGAGCATAATGCCTAAAAGAGTTGATTCACTGTCGTAGCTTGCTCGAGTTTGACAGGGTAAAGTGTAACCTAGGACTCCAAACACAAAAACGGTTTTCACTTGATTATCGTGGACTGAGACACAACGCCGGCCGTGAACTGAACCTCCGATCCCACGCATTGACTGATAGTTCAGAATCAGAACCTACCAAGTGTCGTGGCGAAGTGGTTGGCGTCGCGAATTCCTGGCTGGGAGATGATGGGTTCGATTCCCATCAGAGCCATGAAGGATCTTTCTGCCCTGACCGGCTCCTGTCCAAAGTTGAGTTTGCCATAGGCTCAGTAGGAAGGACTGGGACCACACAGTCGAGTTTCATCCACTAAATGGATGCGCCTGTGAGAGTGTTACTCAATTTTCCAGACCAACACTGCAGGTGTTTGTATTTCTCGGGCCTAGATGACGCCGGGATGTATTAAGCAAAGAAGCATAGAGTATAGCCCTGTCATGCAGTCCACAAACAGAACGGAAATCCATAGTATCACCTTCATCATCTGCGTTCTCATCGATCAGCATAAAAATAAAATAAAAACCTTGAAACAGTCAGTAATGAGACAAACAATGCTAATAATGCCGGCTATCTACTTAATTAACGAGCTTTTTTCCTTTTTTTTTTTCCTTCTTTTCCAGATACCAGTGAGCCACGAAGTGACCAGTCCGAAACACCCCAAATCCAGGTCCGAGGGCAACGTGTCCAGTGTCAACACTCACAGGTCAGTGCCCCCGTGAAGCTGATCTCACGTGACAAGCAAGGTGTTCGCCAGGTCGGCAAGACCCAGACGGTGTGGGCTCATGCACGTGCGTCACGACATAGGTCGCCAAGGTTACGCTGGACTCGGCAGTAATGGGCATCCGCCACATCGTTAAGAGGTTGACAGTCAACGTGCTGGTCATGTCTCTTTCTATTCAGTCACTATTGGGCGTGGCCTGGGAGGTTTCAAAGTATGAGTATGACTGAGTGGCTCCCAATACAAGATGAGTCGTGTCATTTCCAGGCAGACGGCCCTGCGCTGTTCCTTTGGTTACCCTCTGGTCCTGTCACTGCGCGTAAGCACGGCGACCTTCCGGTATGGGCCTGGCCATCTGGCGGACAAGGGAGACAACATGACCGTCCGACTGCTTTTTGCCGTAATCGTGTCGTTCGTACTTATTACGCCTGAAAGGAGGCGAGAGCGTCGATGTCATACATGTATGACTGAAGCTGACAATAATGAACCGTTCTGAATTTTGTAACATCATCGCTACCACGGAAGACTGTGGGAAAACTATAACATCTGTTCAGTTTTATCCTGATGCCACTGAAACATGCTGGCACTGACAAGAATTTATGATGTACAGGTTGACTGTGACGTTTGATTTGGATGTGGTGGATGATGTCCCAGTTTTCACTGCAAACACTTACTGAGATAGTAAAGGCCTAATTTGTTATCTTTTAGGGCTGTTGTGCTTTGTGTTTGGATTTGGAACTGTGCACGATGATTTATAAAGTGTGCAAGATGAAAAGTGTAAACCCAGCAAGTTTGTGTGCTTTAATGACTGTGATATCTTTTCTGTTGAATTTGTGTGACAGTGCAGTTTCGCATTTCCAACATGGCGGACATGTAAACAATGCAGGTATGTTTTATACCCGTGAAACACTTTTAAAATTCAGACACTTAGCAGACACCAGCGCTCATCCATTTCATTTATTTCCACCAGACATTTTATCAGCAAGTTTCAAGAAACAATCAAGTAAAGACAACCAGAAAGACAGCAAATCAAGCAAGCGGAAGAGAGGACAGAGAGGGGGGGTGAGAAACAGACTGAAGAATAACGGTACTTACACCCACCCCCCTCCCGTCAATCGTTTTAGCCAACGTCCGATCGATCAGACCAGTTTCACAAAACAATAATTTTGATGAACTGCAAGCAAGCGTACGTCATTTAAACGAATTTAGAAATGCGAATGTGCTGTGTTTTTCTGAAACCTGGCTGAGCGAAGAAATAGCAGACGACATTTTAGCTTTGGACGGATTTGGTGTGCCACTGAGAATGGACAGAGACAAGCGCGTGACAGAGAAATCAAGGGGGGGAGGGGTGTATGTACGTGAGCGAGAAGTGGTGTAACAGTGAGAACGTTAAAGTGCGTCGTCAAGTGTGTACGCGTGACGTGGAACTTTTAGCAGTGTCACTGCGACCGAAATACCTGCCACGTGAGTTCGGACAGCTCTTCATGACTGTTGTTTTACGTGCCACCATCCGCAAATACTGTACGTGCAGCTGCAGAAATCACGGACTCTGTTCACGCTCTGCAGGCCATGTCACCCGACGCACCGTGCTTTATCCTCGGAGATTTTAATGACTGTGACCTCAATTCAAGCCTGCCTTCTTTTAAACAGTATGTGTCATGTTTTACAAGAAAGGATAAAATACTTGATTTATGCTACTGTAATATACCATCTGCATACAAGTGTGTTCAGCTCCCCCCTGTTGGTCAGTCTGATCACAATGCCATTCATCTCTTGCCAGCTTACAGACCAAAAGTGAAAACACAACCTATCACTAAAAAGCAAGTGCAGTGTTGGACACAAGAAAGTGTTGATGAATTACAGGCTTGTTTTGAATGTACAGATTGGAATTTGTTTTTGAATTCTAGTTTTGACATTAACGAAGCCACCGATGTTATTTCCAGCTACATTTCTTTCTGTGAACACATGATTGTACCTACTAAAACTATCAAAATATTTCCCAACAACAAACCTTGGGTTACAAAATCTCTGAAAATAACTCTAAATGAGAAAAAAAGAGCTTTTCAATCAGGCAATAAAAGCGATCGTAAGGTTGTACAAAAGAAACTGCAAACGGAGATTGAAGAATCAAAGAGAGCTTACAAGAGAAAAGTTGAAAACATGTTCCAGAATGGAAATATGCGAGATGCATGGAAAGGAATAAAGGTTTTATCAGGTTCAGGTAAATGTTCAAACCAAAATATTAGTAACAAAAAAAAACAGCAAAAGAACAGAAGCAATTTGCAGAAAAGCTGAACGATTTTTACTGTAGATTTGATGATAAAGATTTTAGTAAAGAATTAAAGGAAGTGAAGGAAGAACTCCAAAGCAATGTTAAAAACGATGTTGATGGAAGTGATTCTGTTGTGATTGAGGAAAATGATGTTCAGTTTTTTTTTTTTCAAACGTTTAAATGTGAGAAAGGCAATGGGCCCTGATAATATCTGTGGAAAATTGTTGAAGGTGTGTGCTTCTCAGCTCTCCTATGTTTACAGTCGTTTGTTTACCTGGTCACTTAGAGAATGTATAATTCCTGTTTTATGGAAAAATGCCACTGTATGTCCTGTTCCCAAAAAACGCAACCCAAGCTGTTTAAATGATTACCGACCAGTTGCCCTCACATCTGTTGCAATGAAATGTCTTGAAAGAATTGTCCTCAGTTATGTTTTAAAAGATACTACACAGTACCAGACCCGTTTCAGTTCGCATACCAACAGAACAGATCAACAGATGATGCCACACTCACACTTCTCCATCATGCTTTTTCACACACCTCGAAAAACCTGCCTCCTTTGTACGCATTCTCTTTATTGATTTCTCATCAGCATTCAACACCATACAACCACATCTGATGATGGCAAAGAAACTCATTAACATAAATGTGGGTAACAAGCTCATTCTTTGGATAATTGATTTTCTTACACAGAGGACACAGTCTGTTCGATATCAAAGTGTTGTTTCGTCTTCCAGAGTCATTTCAACTGGCGCACCCCAGGGTACTGTTTTATCACCAGTGCTTTTTACTCTGTACACAAATGATTGTTCAGGAAGTGATTCAACTTTGTACATTAAATATTCAGATGACTCAGCACTTGTAGATCTTTTCCAACTCTGATTCTGTTTACTTCAAGGAGGTTCAAAGATTTGTTGACTGGTGCGATCATAACTATCTTGATCTGAATGTAACAAAAAAAACGAAAGAAATGTTGATTGATTTTAGAAAGAATCCAAAAGCTGTACCACCACTTTTTATCAAAGGTGCTGAAGTAGAACGTGTTGAATCATACAAATATTTAGGAACTTTTATAGATAATAAGCTGAATTTTAAATCCCATGTTGAGTATGTCCACAAAAAATGTCAAACCATTATATTGTCTTCGCAAGCTGCGATCATTTCATGTGAATACTGACATTCTTCGGACATTTTATTCATGCTTCTTGGAATCTGTTCTAACTTTCTCATTTATGTGTTGGTATGGTGGGTTGACTGTGAAGAGCAGAAATGTGCTTGAGAAAGTGGTGAACGTGGGAGGAAAAATCGTTGGTGAGAGACAAAAAAGTCTGAGTGAGCTATACAGGTGCCGTGTTAGTTGTAAAGCGAAGAAGATTACGTGTGACCAGACCCACGTCCTTGCAAATCAGTATGACCTTCTTCAGTCAGGACGAAGATATCGATCGGTTAAATGCAGAAGTGTCAGATTTAAACAAAGTTTTATTCCCCTGTCCATTGATTTCTTGAACCGAGAAGATGTTTAATTGAAATCCAAATTCCTCTATATGAATGTATGTCATATGTGAGAAAATGGGTAATGTGGCTAAATTATTGTTTATTTGCTGTGAATGTGTGTGACCACAAATTAATTTCTCAATTGAGTACCTGGCCGAAAATGTCGCGGGCCAAACGTCAGAGACCCACAATTTTTAATGAAGGAATAAAGCCAGGCTGTACATGGTGGGTATCCAGAGACCAATGTTCATTTGTGAAACAGTCAAGCATGGCCTCCGTCGTGGGTCTCTAATGACCCATGTTTAAAAAAAAAAATTTTTATTATTACTTTTTTTCCCCTGAAGCAATAAAACCTTTCCGTACCTCGTGGGCCTACAAGGACCATTGTTTGTTGTTGTTGTTGAAACTGAAGGAATTAACAGGCTAAAAATCTGGACGATGGACCAACGAAAATCACAAAATTGAAAACCTACATCAAATCTAAATCAATGTCAATTAAAAAAATTCTACACAAGTCACTGGCAAACACCACGTGACTTAGTCCAACAGGTGAGATGATTCAAATTCCTGTGCGCTCTATCTCTCTCTCACTCACACGCGCGCGCGCACACACACACACACACACACACACACACACACACACACACAAGTCGCACAACTGAAATTACCTTTGCGACTTCACACAAACGTCCAGCACTTGTTTGTTAGTCAACATGCCTTTACATGCTCACACGCATGCACGCACACACACACGTACACAGAGAGAGAGAGAGAGAGAGAGTGAGAGAGAGAGAGAGAGAGAGAGAGAGAGAGAGAGAGAGAGAGACTGAAACACCATACTGAAATGGACAGAAAGGGTAAGTTTCAGATTCCACTTAGGACCGGTGACTGGCACCACGTGACCTGATCCAACAAGTGAGATAACTCCATACCAGCCTGGTCTCCCCGGCAACTGATCAAAACCAGCTGGAAGAAGAAAAGGCGCATCGTGATATCAACATTTGTTTTTACACTCATTTGGAGCAAGAAGTGGCCAAGAATATTCAGAATATGAACGTTCAGGTATTTAGAGATATGACTGCACCGTAGGGCCATGTCTGCAAGGCCAGAGAGAGATAGGTGTCTTGTCATTCTTATTCTGACGCTTGATGGGTTCTATCCGCGACTTTAGCTCGGTAAGATAAAAAAAAAGGAGAAATAAAGGAAAAAAAAAAAAAGAAAAGAAAAAAAAGAAAGAAAAAGAAAGAAAGAAAGGTGGGACAACGTGCACACTGCTAAACACAATATCATACTCATTTGACCGTCAGTGACGGAATTTCTAGCACTTAAATTGGAATCAGTCACTGTTCTGTATGTCGTATCGTTGTTATCTGTAGAAAATGTGAGAAAAGAACTAACCCCCAACTGTTCGTGAAGAGAAACGGTCTAATCCAAACTACTTTCAGAACGGTCTGAACATGGAAGTAAATGATAATAAACATGAGTCCACCCAAAAGAGCTATAGTAAGTTGGCCTGCTGTTGGCATGTATGCATGAGTGTGTGTGTGTGTGTGTGTGTGTGTGTGTGTGTGTGAGAGAGAGAGAGAGAGAGAGAGAGAGGAGAGAGAGAGAGCATATGACATCATTCTGGCTGAAGGATGTTCTCCAGGTGATAATCATGACGTGATAAAACAGACAAGCAAACAATCACCTCTGTGCCATACATTTATTTCATGATTACAAAGAGCTCTTAAAAGATTGGAACCTCATACAAATTCGGCCGTTGACCAGGGTCCATATATGGACTGGCTTGCCAATGGGTCCCAGCTTGATAGCCGGTACGATAGCAGTTCAGATTATCTGAAAAACCACGCGCTCAGCTGTAACTTGTCAGTTTAAACTAAGGGCATGGGAGGAGGGGGGGGGGGGGGGGGGGGGGGGGGGGGGGGGGGGAGAGACTGGAGAGAGAGAGGGAGGGGGTGTTACGTGGCTGAAAAGAAGCCGGCACAGAAGCGAAACTGCAAAATGAGAAAGGTAAACAGACGTGGATTATTTGCCACAAAACTCTCTTCTGTCTGCCTTCCTCAACAGGACCGAAGTCTTTACCGCCCTCAGGATATCAGCACTTCATCCGTCATGTCATGTGCTGTTTTTTGTGTTGGTTCCTTTCTTTCAGGGGGTGACCATTTTCATGATGTGACTATTTTTCCTGCATGAGTTAGACAGCCCTGAATCATTAGGCCCCTGTAAGGATCGGCGAGCTGTAATAAAACTGTAAAGATTCCCTTGCTGACTTAAACAATAAATTGAGGGACCCTACGCGAAGAGATGAAGATGGGAGGAGAGGGGTGAAGATGGGGGAGGAGGGGGGGGGGGGGGGGGGGGGGGGGGGGGGGGGGTGGGGGGGGGGGGTGGACGTCCCAGAAACCGACCCTCCAAAGTACGGTATCACTCCACCCCTAAACACTGACCCGTTCGTGTAATGCCCAACGTTTCAACAACGTCTGCAGGTTACATGAAGGTGTTGATAATTCCCCAAGTACCCGGGGAACTAACTGCGTGAAACTCAGGAGCGAATGAAGAAGTCTGGGTAGGAGAAGACCACAACTGAACGTAACAGTCCGGCCCGTTATCAAGGCGTGTGATCCTTCTTCACTGGATGAACGTCTTCAGCGTTATCAGCACTTGGGGACAGTGCTCGCTCACCGGGCCCAAGTCCACGTCCACCCTGTTGATCAGTACAGAAGGCAGGGACCAGCGGGACTGGAAGGTCGACAGGGACACGCGTCAGTGCAGGAACTGTGTAGGGTAACCCCACCTTGTTCTACGTTCAGGTGTACTCTCCATAGGTTATCCCTCATGTGCAAAAGCCGTCGGAGCAACAACAACAACGCCGCTAGCTCCACACATAGATGAGAAATTGTGTTTTTAGAAAACCCTGGGCCCTGGCAAAAAAAATGTTGCAAACAACAAGAAACAGACAATAGATATCAGCCATTACTCAAACTTGCCTCACATTGCCATGGGCAGGAACACATATGCAACCGTGCGTATGCTCACACTTACACACACACTCTCTCTCTTACACACACACACACACACACACACACACACACACATGCACGCACGCAAACGCACACACACACACACACACACACACACACACACACACAGTCTCTCTCTGTCTGTCTGTCTGTTTCTTTCACACACACACACACACACACACACACACACACACACACACACACACACACACAGATATACACCACACACATTATATTAGCAGGACAGAGGTAGACTATGTTAGCTAAGCCTTCAAGGTCTGACCAGCAGGTTAGATCATCGCCTGGGTCAGGCGCCTGGCAAGCCGCATCCCACGACCTCCTTTTCCTCACTTATCTGTGTGTTTGTCCAGGTCAGTGTAACTTCGACCCAACAACGTCTCATAGCAACTGTGTATGGAGTCGGACTCCTCGTAAGTCGGACTCCTCGTAAGTACACAGCGCTTGATGAAACTGAAACAGAAGAAGAATTGAAGGTGTCTCATTGAAGCTCATCTAAGAAATATCGTGTGTGTGTGTGTGTGTGTGTGTGTGTGTGTGTTCAGTTCAGCGGTTATTTTAACGTCAGTTCGTCTTCGATGATATTAGACGATGTTAAAAGGCAACAGAGATCACTGAGAATGTCAGACCTACTGTCTCTGGTCATTTTCTCTCAACTCTCTCCTTCACATGTTAGAATCTATACACTCCACTAACAATACTTCTGAAAATACTTGAAAAAAGATCACAACAGTCTGCCCCAACTCTGACGGGGAATAACGTGTGCGAGTCCGTATTACATGGGTTATATAAAAACATGGTCAGTGCTTTCAAAATGTGCAGTATTCATACTTTTTAATTTGTATCCCCCAGTTAAAATCGTGCAGTCTAGTAGTATATGATGGACAGAAATTCTTATCTCACATACACGCCCTAACATCAGGAGAGAATTGTGTTTTC
Organism: Conus betulinus; assembly: GCA_016801955.1. NCBI lineage: Eukaryota > Metazoa > Mollusca > Gastropoda > Neogastropoda > Conidae > Conus > Conus betulinus. The sequence continues at coordinate 354,314 of JADBJO010000826.1, read as the reverse complement.
ATGAGTTTAAACTAAGTTTATTGATTATCGGTGCTATCTATCTTGGGAAGGAAGGCAAATCATGTGACTTCTTAGTGACATTTCTGTTATGTATAGTCTTTCAACAACTGGAGTATATCGCTTATAGATGGTTTCAAAGGACATTCAGAAATAGGTTGAACATTT
>JADBJO010000826.1:341649-346649 GCA_016801955.1 Conus betulinus | reverse complement strand
TAATGGCAGGCAGACCGTCAGCCACAATATGTCTTCAGGTGGGAATGGTGGGGGAAGGGGGGAGGGAAGTATGGGGGGTCTGTCTTTGATGCACACCATCAACAACAGGTGTTGCGAAAAGGTCAACAGAGGGAGGAGGAGTGGGGGACTGGGAGCCGGTGAGGGGTGAAGGAGAGTTCATGTGAGTCCAGCTTCCAGCTGTTAGTTTACCTGTGTCTTCCAGCTGTTTGTTTACCTGTGTATTCCAGCTGTTTGTTGCTCTTTACCGCTGAAATCCCCTTTCTCTTTATTATGTCCCCCCCCCCCCCCCCCCCCCCCCCTCTTGCTTTCTCCTTCTTAATACATCCCCGACAAGTGATTTTCATGTTATCTGAAGAACTGTTTACGTTAATTGGTTAAAATTTTCCCTCCGATTTGTTTCCTGTCTACAATTGTCAGCGTCAGTCCAGTGGCATTACATAGACGCTGCTCATCCCAGCCCCGTCCCACATAGCCACACCCACAGGTGTCCTGTGGCAGCCCGCAGTCCATATGGAGCAGACCATATGAAGTCGGTATGAATTGTAGACTCCTTTTACAATTCAATGGAATAGGTACCTGCGTATGGTACACATAAAGAAGTGAATACTGTTTCTTATCACTTGTTTTACATGCACTTTTGAAAGAAAAAAAAACAAACATCTGCAAATTGATTTCTGCAAAACCACAATAAAACAGCTGAAAAGACCAAGAGCAACGTTTTGCTGAAGAACGAGCAGTCACTTTCCATATAGGCCTACAACGCAAGATGGGTGTCGGAACTGAAAGTTACTTTTCCTTATTTTCTTTCATATGGCCATCAACGAACAAGCCAGATGGTTCCAAGCAGACAGATTAAAATAAAAGGAATGGGATGTTTGGGGCTTCAGCTGGCGCAAAGACAGGGTCACATGTGAGTGCAGAAGGCCTGAAATGTGACGTCAACTAAGGGGAGGGTCATATGATTATTTGAATTAGTTGGTGGGGAGTTATTCTTTTGATCACTTATCAGGTTAACATGAATTTAAAAGAAAAAAAAAAAATAGTGTTTTAGTGCAAAACCCTAACTGCAGCGTGTGACCAGCCTTCCTGAACCCCCCTCCGACGCGACCCCCCCCCCCCCCCCCCCCCCCCCCCACACACACACACACACACCTCCTCAGATCTGTTTACAGATGTCAGTCAAGCGTGATGGGTACACGTGTGGTAAACAGTCACACATCTTCTCTACGCCCTTAGCCCCCCACCCCCACCCCCTCTCCACACACACACTCCCGCCTTTTCTGGATGTTGGCCCAGTGGGCCCAGTGGACAGCCACACGCCGCAATTAGGATTTTGCTATCCAGTAGTGCTGTTCTTGTCCTTCGCAGGCGAAGATGACCACGACTTCAGCTATCGATAAGTGCTGGTGTGTGCACGAAGGTGGATGATCAGGCCAATTCTCGCATTGAATAGTCTGTTGCAGTGTGGATAGGGCAGGCTTGGAGGTGACCCAGGCTGAAAGGTGGTGCTTGCTCTGATTTACGAAACTGACGTTTTTGCTCCTGTGGTTCGTTTCAAAGCCTTTCACTCCGGATTTGATCATGGTGCGCCAGGTTGAGCGATCTCGCACAGCTTCTTCCCAGGAGGCAGGGGAGATGCTATATAGCACTGCAGTGAGGCCATCGGTGTGTCTTTGTAGCGCTTCTTTTGTCCTCTATGGGAACGCTTGCATACCAGCTGCTCGTCACAGAACAGCCTTTTTGGGAGACTATTTTCATCCATACGGTGTACATGTCCTGCCCACCTGAGCTGAAAGCATATTATTAATATTGCATGAATGCTTCGCATATAGGTCTTTTGAAGTCCCTCTGTATCTGGTACTTTGTCCTGACATGTGTGTACGACAAAGTTCTGAAGCATCTCATGTGGAAAGAGTTCAGCTCTGTGGCATGTCGACTGTACGCCCTTCAAGTTTCACAGGCATACAACAGAGACAGCAGTACAACTGCACGAAACAATTTGGTTTACAGGCCTATTCTTCGTCTTTCCCACACCTTGTCTTGGTGTCTGCCGAAGGATGCATTGGCCTAGCAATCCTACATGCAATCTCCTCGCGAATGTTGGCAGTTTGTGATAATGTGCTTCTAAGGTAGACAAACGTATTAGCCACTATAAGTTTCTGGCCACTGTTGTTATGTTTGGCTCTATATTGGAGATTGTAATACATCAGCCCTCTTCATGCTGATTGTCAGACCGAAGTCGTCACAGGTTTTGGCAAACCGGTCCATACTGTCTCGCATGTCTAACTGTGTGGTAGCATTCAATGCACAGTCATCAGTGAAGAGAAAGTCATAGACAGTCTCTTCCTGGACTTTGGTTTTGGCTTGTAGCCTCCTCAAGTTGAAAAGCTTTCCATCAATCCGGTATTTAACATCAACTCCAATGTCACCAACTCGGTAAGCATCCGTCAGCAATAAAGAAAACATCATACTGAAGGGAGTGGGGCTAGCACGAAGCCCTGCTTGACGCCATTTGAAACAGGGAATGGCTGTGAGTACTCTCTGTCATCATGAACTTTTGCCTGCATATCGTCATGAAACTGCCTGACAACTGGAATGAACTTTGAGGTCCATCCAAACTTGGCCACGATCTTTCACAACCCTTCTCGGCAGACAGTGTCGAATGCCTTGGTCAGGTCCACAATTGTAATGTAGAGGCTGACATTCTTCTCCTGACATTTCTCTTCTTGTTGCCATGCAGCACAATGCATGCCCACAGTACTGCGACCCCTCCTGAGTCCGCATTGGCTCTCGGGTAGCAAGCCTTGCTCCAGGTGCTGATTGAGACGGCTGAGTAGGATTCAAGCAAGGATCTTTCCAGCGATGGAGAGCAGTGAGATGCCACGGTGGTTGTCACATATTTTCTGGTTTTTTCTTTCCACTTCTAGAGGTGAGCGATAGAGGCGTCTTTGAATTCCCGAGGAAGTTTCTCGTGGTTCCACGTGGACTGGGAAAAATCACCGAGTGTCCTGATGAGTTTTCCATATGATCCATGTACACATTTTGAGGCGTAGCATAAATTTGAGGCAAAAATTTATATGAAAGTGATAATAGATCAAAATGAAACCCCCCACCAATCATTTCGCTTGTTTTTAGGGATCTCTGCTAATAATATCATGAAGTCTAGAAATACAGGAGCTACAGCTTACCGTCACACAAATCAGTGACCCTACCTTTTCACTAGGTCGTTTCCCCAAAATAGCCTCATTTCTTTCATCTGTCTGTTTAGAACCACCTTGATGGGCGGGCAAATGAAAGAACACAAGGTACAACAACTTTCAGATACACGAAAATGTCTCAAAACAGTACAATTGTGCTTAGTTATAAATATTCGATTCCTTATGCGAGACCTTGGCGGATTTAAGTTTTGGGTGTGCAGCCACACCAATTCCCGCCTGCGGCCTGTGACCATCGAACCTTCTACAGTCTGTGGCTTAGTCCACTGACCTACTTCAGCGTTCTGCCCACAGACGCTAATGACACACAGACCCCAACAGGCTCAATCAGTGAAATGGGAGGATGGGGGCGACTGTAGGCGGTAAATAGGGTGGGGTGGGGTGTGTGGGGGGGGGGGGGGGGGGGGGGGGTGCAGGGGGAGCGGATGTTGTCCATGGATAAGAGTACAGGGACCAACGTGCCAAAACTGCCACTTCTGTTACGCACTGAAGCTGGTGTGAGGATGAAGGCGGAGGTGGGGGTGTTTGAAAGAGGTGACGAGGGGTGTGGGGCACCTGAAACCACCCACCCCCTCCCCCGCTCTGCCCCGCCTTCCCTCTCCTTGTCTGATCTTGCTGCCTGTCAAAATGTCATATTCTACTCGGATCGGATCGATTTGTTAGAAAAAATATAATAAAAATAAATAATAATAATAATTATAAATACAGGGCAATTTTAAGAGGCAAATTCCATCATGTTCACTGATGTAACATTTATTAAGAGGAACCCACTCAGTGACAGCATACTGTGGCCTACAATTCATTATGTATGTGTCTGATGTTTTATTGCACAGACAAGCTTTAGTCATCTAATGAGCAGGAACAGAATATTGTATGTGTACATAGAAACTATATAGTCTACCGCATGCGTGTAGAAGCCTTTACGAATATCACTTGTGCATGACTATAATACTATAAGCACTGTTTACGGAAATAAACATCATACTATACGTAAATAATCACTGTTTAAACGTGTTAAATGGAGGGACTGGACTACCCCCAACGCCGGACAGCCAATATAGCCGAGGAGGGAAAGCTGAAAAAGACGATCTGCGCTCGCTCAACAGGGGCTAGGACCTAAGCGAATAAACCATTAGACTCTGTCTGTCTGTCTCTCTCTCTCTCTCTCTCTGCCTCTGTCTCTCTCTGTGCCTCTCTCTCTGTCTGTCTGTCTCTCTGTCTGTCTGTCTGTCTCTCTCCCCCCCCCCCCCCCCCCCCCCCCCCTCGCTCTCTGTCTCTCACCGGTGCCCCCAGCTCCTACCCCAGGTCCACCGCACTGGGCCTACACAGTTTCCTTGCGTGAAGGCGGCAAAGTTGGATCATGGGAACTGGTGGATGTGCCCTGGCCCCTTGACCGGTCTTCAGTCATGATGGTCCCCACTCTTGTCCAGATCGGGATAACTCCCGGCTGGGTGGAAGGCGGTTGAAGCCACCGTCAATCAGCAGGATCTGATTTTGTCAGAGGCAGTCTGGGTAGTAGCGGCCGTGTGTGGATATAATTTTATGGAAACACCACACACACACACAAAAATGTGTCTAAACACAAAATGAGAACATGAAGCTCAAAACGTAGCTGTCCCTCTAAATGTGAATGCTTCTGACAAAAACAATGATGATTTCAGACAACTTCTGCTGATCAATATTGGCAAGTAACTCTTATAATGATCAATTTGTTTCTAAAGTTCGTAAGGGCTAAAAACGCAACGAGAAAAAAAAAAAAAGGGA